>OMNZ01024772.1:0-23122 GCA_900303255.1 Lesueurigobius sanzi | reverse complement strand
CAGGAAGACGTACAGGTAAAAGTGCAGATACAGGACCAAGAAAGTATTTTTTAAGAGTTTAATGCAGGATTTTTTTAATCATTTGAATTAAACCAGGTCTAAACAAGTAAACCACTAACTCTTTTCAAAACCAGGTCTAGACCAGGACTAAACCAGAACTAAACCAGGTCTAAACCACTAACTCAGATCAAAAACAGGTCTAAACCAGGACTAGACCAGGACTAAACCAGGACTAAACCAGGTCTAAACCAGGTCTAAACCAGGACTAGACCAGGACTAAACCAGGACTTAACCAGGTCTAAACCAGGACTAAACCAGGTCTAAACCAGGTCTAAACCAGGACTAAACCAGGTCTAAACCTGGACTAAACCTGGTCGAAACCAGGACTAAACCAGGACTAAGCCAGGTGTAAACCTGGTCTAAACCAGGACTAAACCAGGACTAAACCTGGTCTAAACCAGGTCTAAATCAGGTCTAAATGGGTATACCACTAAACCAGGTGTAAACCAGGTGTAAACCAGGACTTTGTTACTTTCCACCACTGCATTTCTAACATCCCAGCTCTTTGCAGGTGAAAAGGCGCCTTTCATAACTTTCAGGGTCGTTATCATACTGACAATAACTAGCTCACGATCGATAAAACTGCTTTATAGTTACATGGACCATCCTTTGTCACAAAGCACAGCACATGAGGGCATATGAGGGAAGAAAAAAGGATTGTCTCTAGTCGTACAAAACAATCTCTCATTAAGCTGAACAAATGATATACAACTCATAGTATATCTTGGTTTTTAACTTTTATTATTAGTTACTTAAGGAATGACATTGAGTGATATTAATTTGAAACTTTGAAGCTGTATGTATGTAGCTGGATGTAAATATGAGAAAAAAATATTACAAGTTTTATGTCAATTTATGTTTTCATATAATAAATAAGGCATTGTAAAAATAGCAAAAAAGAATTGCTATATTTTCAGAAATAAAATATAATAATGTGTAGAGTCATATTTAAATGTATGGTTTTATTTTGTTGATATATTATCAATCAATCAATCAATTTATTTTTGTAATGCCCAATATCACAACAGGAGTCGTGTCAGAGGTCGGTATGGACAAAAACAAATCAATATCAGACATCAAGAATGATCAAAATATGTCACACACAAATGAAATATCACAACCAGATGTAATGTCCTGTAAATAAGTAAATCGCTAAGAGTAACAAGCTTATCCTTAGACCTTCCTTTATTAGTTACAAAGATTTGTTCAGAGAAGGTTTTGGATATCTTGTTTAGTTATTTTTGAATATATCTGTAAAAATGTCTCATTTCTCCTTGGTTTTTGGGGTTCAAACGTCAATAAATCAGGCTGTGAACTAGTGTTGAAAAATCCCTCTGAACAAACCTTCAAAATATTGTTCAGTAAAGGACTGGAAAGTTTGGAGTGTGGAGGAGGAGATGTTGTCGCCACAATGTGAGAAAAATGCATTTTGAGAAAATAGCCATTGAATTCCCCATCCAGTATGGAGAAACGTTGAATAATTACACTTTATTGTAAAGATTAGGTCATTTATTTTGTTTCCAGGTGAAAATGTGTATGTAAAGAGAGCAAACTGGTCCAAAACCTGAAAATAGAAAAAAATACAAAATAAATAAATAAAAGTTTTGCCTTCTTAACTTGTGTTTGTAATATGCCTTAGAAGTGTTGCCAAAAACCATCCTACTGTCGAACAAATATAATCACACATGCATCACAAGTGTCAAAAAGGACAAGGGTGCCACTGCTTTAAGCTTGTCCACTTGCTCTTCCCGTCCATGAGATAAGTGCAGCACGTCGGGAAGAATTTGGGGAGGACGTGTTTGTGCAAAGTATTTCTGAAGGAGTCTCAGTCGAGTCTGACTTTAGCCAGAGCTGCTTTGTTGTAGCGTTTGTGGTGGCACACCATCAGAGAGACCCTGCAGGTGCTGCAGGCAGGTCCAACTCTCCTCCCAAAACAACAACAAAACAAACTGCAGCTCAGTGTCTTCATCTGAAGAGTTGAAGGATTTTTCTAATTCCGTGATTAAAGGTTGATATTATAATTGTATCCTGGTCTTGGACAGCAGTTGTATGATCCATGATGTCATTTACCTGTATTGCTTTGAAATGCTATTAAGAATTTAACATTTTTGTTGAGCTATTCGACAATGGGGGGCAAAAATATAAATATATAGGCCTATGAAATATATAAATAGTCTGTAAGAAATGTGATTTTAATGGTGATTTGATGGCTCTTTTTGTTCTTACTTAATAATAACCTCATGCCATCCACCGAGGCACTCTGAACAAGCATATTGATGATTGGAGAATCACCAGCACATTTGGAGAGTCCTCATCAAAGTGATAGGCATCACCGGTGGGAGCCCCAGTTAAAGTGGGGATGATGATCACATGATAATATTAAATATAAGCCAAAGATGTTTCCAATACATTTCTGTGACACATATTTCTGCAATTTGCCAATACATCTCTTCAGCATTTTAGACAAATGTGTTTTATAAAATGATCAATAAAATCATGAAATTGCTTTGAGTGCCTCGGCCTCATGCTGCGCTCCTTATTATGTTGTTTACTCCTCAAGCCTGAAGGACACCTGGTTGTTGTCCATTTTAAGCTCTTAATATTGGCATTGGTTCTACTCATGGTGGTCCAATGAGAACTCTCTGTCTCCTGCTGATCTGTTTTTAGTAAATTAGATGTCTGTTGTGTTATTTTATATTATGCTTGCCTCTTAAAGAGCAGTCCTCTGCTCTGAGGAGGAAACCCCACCCACTAATAATGATAATAAAAATGCAACAATTTCTGCCCATTTGTAGGCAGTTTTTAAGGCTCACATCCTGGTTTGTTATAGCCTACTAAATTGATTATATGATGAAATGTTACCAATAATAAGCATATTTGTGATTTTAAAAATATACAGAAGAACACACTATATTTTAATTCAGAATTATTATCTATTATTTTTTGTATTTGTTTTTTATAAATGAATAGGCTATAGAAATAGCCTATTGTTTTCTATTGAAAATTGTTATTGTGATATTTCACCTCAACTTGTCTAGGGACAACATAGAAATTAGCCATTGGCTAAAGTCTGACATATTTACATATTTTATATGTTCATAAATATGTACTATCACTATTAAAAAATATAATAAAAAAATGTTGAAATAAATTGCTGTAGTATTCATAGTTAAATCAAAAATAATTAGGATTGCTATAAAACGCACCATGCATTGTGAGTTGGTACAAAAGCACTCAAAACATTGTCTATTTTCTTGAAATATTTATTTGTTTTAATTTAGATTATTTATAGGCTTCATTATGAGAAGAAAAGTACTTAAATACCAGAATGCCTCATGGGAGTTTGTGATAAATGCTTTAGTTTTAAATGTCAAAGCTGTTATTAGTCACCGTGTTAAAGCTCTCATTGATGACCTGTCATTTCTCGACATTCGGTAAAATCTCAAAGGTGATAAATTCCCCTCACTCCTCTGCGCTTTTTTCTGCGCGTCTCTCGGCTGCGCGCGGGACCGTTTTATGTCGGCTAATTCCCTACACCTGTTTTCTCTAAAGGGCCTTTAACTAGAAATTAATTTGGGCACGTTGACGTAAGATGCACGCGCCTTTCATCCCCATCCTCTCTGTCTTCGCGGATTTGGAAACAAAATAATTTAAAGAACATGAGCTTGTTTTTGTTTTCCGTCAATTTGTGGTTCTAGAGATTTTTTATCGGTGATATGCAGGTAGGGGGTGCTTTAAGGTCCGGTTTGTGGATATGTAGCCTCATTCTTTGATTTGACCACATTGGCTTGTTAAACATAAAAGTTTCCTTTCAGAGTAATGGCACAAGAGGAGCGGTCAGGCAGGTCTGTGGCAGAGAGTGTAAATAATAGAACTCTTCCGGTGCAGAGGAGTCGGGGACCGCGGCTCCTGACGCTGCGCGCACTGTTCTCCTGCAGCTGCGCACCATCACATACTTCTGCTACAGGATCCTTATTTACGACGTGCCCCAAAATTATAGGAGGCTCTACGTGCCCATGGCTATTTGAAATTTATGAGCGCACTTTGATTTATCTCCGTTCAAATGAAACAAATTAAGGAAAATGCTCATGCACATGTAACTGCCCCGTTGAGTTTATATGCGTGTAGTTACTGAACCAAAACATCCCCGACTGTTTTAACACCATTTAAAAATATATTAAAATAAAACTGTTTATTGTTGTTATAGGTGTGTCATGGGAGTCCCGCGGCAGTTATAAAGCACCTGCTTATCTTCAATATCAGCGCCCCATGCAAACTTCTTGCAGCATGTGGGAGTTGTTTATAATTTGTGATCGGCCTTTTTATACACTGTGCAATTTTGATCGACATATTTATTGGCCAAATATACAAATATAAAATTGTATTAAATAAAACAGGCTGAATTTGCTGTTCATTATTTTTTTCTTTCTCTCTTCCTTTTTTCTTTATTTTTTTGTCAACAGGCATGAACAATAACATGACATCTGAAGTTAAAAAGCTTTTTTGTAAACCTTTGATGCTCGTGTAGACGATAGGCGCGCGACAGAAGCGTCTTGGCGCGCGCGCGCGTCCATGAATGACTGGAGCGACAGGAGGAAGGTATGGAACAAGTCTGCCCAGTAACAATCGCTGAGGAACTATTGGCTATGCAAATAGACGCAATGCAGGGCGGAGGAAACAACTTTCACTGGCAGCTTGAAAAAAACTTTAAAGAGATATTTCCCGGACTTCTCTCCAAGCAGCGCACTAAAGCCAAGAGTTTGGGATGGAAATGAACAGCACTTTACAGTAGGACTCTAGCGCCTCGAGTCTCGTTCATTCAGGAGAGCTCTTTGAAGTGCCGGAGAATAGATGGGATTAACATATTTACACATGCAGATTGTGTCCGGGGGGAAATCATTTGGCTCTCACTTTTAATGATGTCCTCAATGACCTGTCCGCTTCCACCTGCCTCGTCTCCGGGCAGTACACACGTTAATGTCATCTTAAAAACACACGCCGCTTCACATTTCCTAGAAAGCTATATCTCATAGACCATAAGTTTGTGGCTGTTGAAAAAAAGAAAAGACAGAAAAAGTGTGCCCATGTGTGTCCGCTCTGTGTGAGAGAGGTGCGTGGGAGGGCGGTTGATTCTCGTGCACGCCCACGTGCCTGCGAGTGAATATGCGACATGTGTGTCACTTTTTTGTATAGTGTAATAAAATGGGTGAGTTTCCTGCGAAATAATTTGACCAACGCACAACAAAGACTGCTACAAAGTTTAAAAATGAAACATTTATATGAAAAGGCCATTATTAAGTTGATTTGTTCTTACGCCTTGTTGTGTAAACACGTTGTTAACTTTGTGCTTTGTGTTCTCAAACTAAACGTGAATAAAACTTGCTGAAAGTGGACTGTCTCGGTGCTCTCTGTGTGAATGCATGTGGATGTTGCCCATTGTCTGCGCCGTGCATTGGTAATGAGGCAGTGAAGCGGTGCTGCATGCCAGTGGTGCAGACGGAGCAGGGGGTGTGGGGGTGGGGGTACTGTGGTCCATACAGAGCGAGCGAGGCGATTGCGTCAGTGGCGCACGCAGGGCAGGCGGATGAAAGCGGAGGCGCGCTGTGGGGAGAGAGGAAAAAGTTCTCAACGCGGCAGAGCACAGGGACACCGAGAGGCAGGACGAGACACGATCACGGAGCTCCTGCAGTCTTTATGCCTCCAACACTTTCTCTTTCATCCGTGTAACGCCGCTGTTTCCGGACACAAAGCCCAGCGCACTCTCGGACAGGCGGAGAAAGCCAGCGGCACCATGGAGCTGCTGTGCCTCGAATTGGACTCAAACATACGTGCTAAACCCGACCCGAATCTCCTGTGTGATGACAGAGTGCTGCACAGCTTGTTGACCATAGAAGAAGGGTTCTTACCGACTTATTATTTCAAAGGCGTTCAGAAAGATATTCAGCCATTTATGAGGAGGATGGTCGCCACTTGGATGTTGGAGGTACAGACAGCGACAACTCGCCTTTGAAAACTTTAATGTCTTTGCTGCTTTGATGAAAGTGCATGCGATAGCCTATACGCTGAAGGGTATAACGCTCAGCTTTTTGTGTCGTATTGTCAAAGTCCACTCATTGTGAATCAAGTCTCAAAGCATTTCTGTGGTAGGACCCCACGTTAATGGTCTGGGCAGTTGTTTGTGCTGTTATTATTTTATATATGCTGAATATTTCCATGCACACGTATGCACTCCACAGCGCAACTCAGCCCAGTGCTTTCTCATCGCCATGTTGGTTTTACAGGATCGCACGCTCTTTTAACGAGTGTTTATAGTGCTATAAACACAATAACAGCTCTTGAAACCTACATCACAGGTCAGAAAAGGTTATCCGGTGTCATGCACATCAATAAATTTTGATAAAAAGCGCTGCGTCTATTTTATAGATATATTTGAAATGTCGGGAGGGCGAGGGCCTTATCTGGAATGAGAACGCTCCCTTTTTGTCGCGACGCTTCTTCAATGGGTTTGTCTTCAAATTATACGTCTGTGCTGGTTATTTCTTTTCATTATTCATCGGAGATCACACGGCTGACCCTTACCTTTATTTTCATGCAAAAAAAAATGCATCAGCGACTTTGTCTCTAATTTTAATTAATTTTTGAAATCACAAATGCTACTGCTCTGCTGTGACGCACACGCGATCTGACTTCGCGTTTGCCTTAAATTTTGGCATTTTATTAGTAATTGTTGTGGTCGCATATTGATGGGAACTGTCGGGTTTGATAAAGAACGGTCTCCTGGACATTATCATGTGAAAAAAGTGAAAGTAGCTAATTTATTTATATTTTTAATTATTTTCTGAAAATATGACGAATGTAGAAAAACGTGTTTCCGCATGCTGCTGCGGTGGTACAGCCCTGGATTACTTTCTTTTTGGCTCACTCCTTTTGTGGCTTGCATTGAATTTTTATAGTGAATGGAAACGTAGAATGCCATTATATTGACACTATTGACATATTTGATGTATTATTTTTGATCAATTAATATGGTGTTGCAACTGCTTTCAGGGTTGGGCGCAAAATGTTGGCCGTGCACCAACTATGTGTGTCACTGAATTTATATGCACTCTTTTATGTGAAGAGCCTTTTAACCTAGTCGTCTCTGATGGTCTTGCTCCATGTTTGTCTGCAGGTTTGCGAGGAGCAGAAGTGCGAGGAAGAAGTTTTTCCTTTGGCCATGAACTACTTGGACAGATTTTTAGCCATAGTACCCACGAAAAAGTGTAACCTGCAGCTGCTGGGAGCCGTCTGCATGTTCCTCGCATCCAAATTAAAAGACACGCGTCCATTAACAGCAGAGAAGCTTTGCATCTACACAGACAACTCCATCAGGCCACAAGAACTCTTGGTAAAGACTACTCCCTATCGTGCATCCCTTTTCATCACATCGGTGATCTTGCAATATTGTTAATACAATTAGTTACACTAAGTCCTCTATTTCATTTCAAGCATTAAAAATAGCGTAGGTTTTATTGTTATTAGTGTACATTTTAACCGTGTGTAAAACAAGGTGTGCTTGAGACAGCTATCCCATAAGCGTTAGGTCCTTCTTACTGTATACTGTATAATGCCTCTGAGCTTTACTGTATCCAATTCGGTGCGGTGGTCTCCTCCGCCATCTAGTGGTAGAAATTTGCATAGAGCAATGAGTTCAGCTTGAACAACTGCCAACAAAGTTCTGAGTCAGTTGCTGTCATACAGAGGGGGAGACACACAGTTTGATGGCAATGCTTTTAATATGAAAATAAATGCTGTTGTGGAATAGCAATCACACAACCACGTGTCTCAAGGCGGAGGTTATATCAGCCAAAAACAGTTCACTTTTTTACTTTATCGTTTTGCATAAACATTACCAAGCAATTACACCCATGTTGTGAAACAATTATGATTTATGAAATTCTTATCTGCTAAGTTGCAATATGATTTGTTATGGCAAACTTGTTGTTCAAGTAGAAATTGTTGAGGAAGTTGCTACATTTTATTGTAACTAGTTTGATGAGAGTATTATGGACATCCATTCCATCTTTAAATTTAGGGATGGCTCTGTCAGGCCTTGAACTGCTCTTGCAGAGTCTCTTCTCTGTCTCTCTGTATAAGGCAGTATTTTGGCTGACATGCAGACACAGGAAACTGAGATCAGCTGCTCAGGGCATGTGATCACTGCATTTTTTTTTCTCTTCATCTTTGGTAACAATTTCTTGTAAAGAGAACCGCAGTGTTACAAAGAAGGTGTGACCAGAGGAAGGCAGTAGCAGAAGGAAGTGTGCTTGCTTGCCACTCTGTCAGCATATAGCCTGTGTTGCAAGGGGTACACTTTAAATGGGGTTCAGTTAGGTCAAAGACATTCGAAAATCTTTTTGCTAATAGGAGGAGGAGGTTACAGTTTATGCAGATAATATGCTTTATTGAAGGATCATGAACTAAGAATGGTGTAATTCACTCTGTGGATGCACTGAAGTCATATTTCAGCAACTAGGATCATTGGGTGAAATAAAAATACACATAGCTTATGTCTTATACCCATGGAGTATACTGTATGTCCAAAAGGGAAAGGGAATGTTATTTGTATAGCGCTTTTCATATGACATAGTCAGGCCCAAAGCGCTTCACACATGAAAGGAAAAATGAACAGCATTGTCCAGACACTGTTAGGCTCTGAAGAAACCTACTGTAGGTGTGACGTATGCCATCACTGCATGCATTCCATTCACATCAGTAATTAATGAAAGCTAAAGACATGGGATTTGCTCTGATTATACTTCATAATTTTTGTGACGTATGCATACTTGAATTCAATCAGGTTGACACTGCATTGGCGTTCTTTTTCTGAATAATTTGCAAAGAAATATAACCATACTCACCATTATGATTATTCATGTATTTAATTGTTTACATCAAGGCCATGTTTGATCCTCTCCTGTGTGAGTGAACGCTTGTTCTCACAGAGGTAGTTATGTAAGCACACACAGGCAGTGCAGCCTCTGGTGGGCCTCTCTAGGAAAGTCCCCAGATGCCAGACACATAGACTGCACACTGGGAGACAGTAGAGTGAGGTCACCTGGCTTAGCCTTTTGCTTTTTCTCCTTTCCATTCCCAATTGAGCACTCACTAATTTAGTGATAATAATTCAGTGCCCTTTTAACCACACATTAAATTTGCCAAAAAGTTTTATTTAGGCATAAATAGGAACATTTCCTAAAGATGTCCTGCAGTTACGGTCTGCTTTGTGAGTTTTACTACAAATGATCTTAACATGTATTTATATTTACAGATTCCAATGCAGATAAAATCTAAAAACAATTTTTTCTTTTTTTGAAACCTTATTCATGTTTAATTTTCTCCTTTCTTTCAATTTTCTTTATTGGCAGGACTGGGAACTGGTGGTGTTGGCAAAGTTGAAGTGGAACCTTGCAGCTGTTACACCAAATGACTTCATTGAGTACATTCTGAGGAGGCTGCCCCTGCCCGAGGATAAGCTGGCACTTATACGCAAACATGTCCAAACCTTTATTGCCCTCTGTGCAACAGGTGAGACTGTGTATGAGAAAAAACTGCAATAATACACATATTGTGTCTAGACATGTAGATAAACGTATTGTTCTATGTGTGAGCCTTGATTATTGTTATTTGACCCCTAAGTCAATTTGTAAGGCATATGACGTCAGGACGGTTGTGGAACATCATTGGCTAGATGTATTAGTCTTCTTCCTGGGATAATGTGTTCAGGTTTTGGAGATGTATCACTCAACTTCCAGGCCATCCTGTAAGACTTCAAAGCAGCCCAAGCTTGTGCTTAAGGGCCATTCCCATGTCACACACAAGTATGAATGGGAAAAGTAGGCAGGGGCATGCATAGGAGGAGCGCGCTGGGGTGGAGGCAAGCGCTGCCCATTGTCTTATGCTCTTCGCATGAATTGTCCCCTGAAGATCAAACATTTGGGGCACTGGTGACAAGAGACACGGACCTTTAGCTTGGTCTGAGGAGACAGGTCCAGTGAGGGGGGGCTTGGGAAGTTGCAGGAGTGTATTGTTTTTGTTCAATTCTGAGGCTTGTTTTGTTTTTATATCTTTCTTTCTCTTACCGACTTCACTTACTTTATCCCTAACCCCTCCCTGCCCCATAGCTGTGAGACATGATAATATTCCCATGTTGAGATTCTCCTAAAGACAAGTTCCCCCAGTTTCTTTCAAATTCAGAGAGCTGGCTTCACAAAAATCAGCTTGTATTTGCAAAGCAGTATCTTTTGCTTCATGCTTTGCATGGAATGCAAACTATGCCTCCTCATGGGAAACTGCTCCTAGTTATCATTACAGGGTGTGTGAATGGTTAGATGAATATAAAATTAAATATGCAGAGTAGGGAACTGCAGCAACAGGAGAGTATCTCACACCTCATTATCTTTCTTGGTTGACTGTTAATGGTCTTGATCACTTATTTTAAGATAGTGGTGGGTTAATCCTTAAGATTCTACTATTGGTTTTGGTGAAATCCTCACTTAATTGTTTTGATCAGATTTTATCTTACTATAAATTTACACGTGTAAAACAGTTGAAATCACCTGTGGGCTTCATCTTCAATACAGTTTCATTCAAGCCCCATCATCGTCTTATCCTCCCGCCTCTACTGTCTCTATACTGCAAAAGGAGACCAAGCATAAACCTGTGACTGTGTTTGCAAAAGGACAAGAGGGAGATGTGGACAAGAGCAGAATACAGCCCCTCATCCCTAATGGCTCCTCTCTATTGATGAAACAGTTCCGTTTGGGCCACTCGGTGGGATTTTGTCAGGTGGCACAGGCTGGCTCTGTATTAATTAATAACATTGGCTGGTCCATTCATGACTATGCAAATGTATGTGGGGCTCAGCTAGAGACAGGGAGAATAGAGACAAAAGACCTGGTCCTTACTTTTAATATGCAGAGCCATATGAGGGTCAGCACTGCAGGACCACTCGATAGGAAACACCAGCATTTCCCCAAGGCAGCCCGCCAGATAATAGCCCAGAAACAAGCTCATTAAGGGAGATTATGAGCCTCCATTCCTGAACACAGACACCCAGCACTCCAAGCTTCCTCTTGCATTCTTATTCAATGGAGGTAACGGGGGAGAATGGATGGGTGCATGGGGCAGACAGATGCACCCGGACCTGTCTGGGGCCGTTATTGAAACCCATCTCCTCGCCATATTGCCGGGGATTACGTTTTTAAGACAAGAGTCCAATAGGCTGTTGTTATAGTATGTAAGAAATGTGAGAATAGGCCTAGATCATCAAAAGAAAAATCTGGATGCTGGCCAACCATGCTGTCTTAGAAAGAGTCACTATCTTTGATCCTATGCTAAACATTTGCTAAAAACCAAACAGGTGTGCAATGATTATCTGTGAGAAGTATGTGTTCACTTTCTGTGGTATGCCAAGCTAGCTGTCTCCTGGCTGTGCTAACAAACATTAACCAAAGGGCTTGCAGGCAGACAAATACTAATGATTCACCAATTGTCACAATGGACATTCATGGTGATTACAATGATCTAGCATGAAAAAAAAGAGAAAATCCATTAAACATTGTGGATTGTTATGTCCTAATAACCACAAATGTTTCTCTAGTTAGCACTGGGGCTTGAAGCATGTGCTGGGGGATTCTAGTCAGACTCCTCCTCATTGTTATGTGGTCATTGGAATGGCTCCCTTTGGAGTTTGTTTGCATAGACTTACTTTCATATTTGATGAGTTTGAACCCATACAAATTATATGTCAATAAATGATTATGTCTCATGCGCTCTTCTAAGGAGGAGTCATGTCAGAATTGCTACTTTGTTAACAGAACATCCCGCAGAACATGTAAAAGAGTATGCTCATGAACATGTTTGTTTCCTTTGTCTGACCAGTATTTTTATGATATATTACATGTTTGTGGAGATTTATGCCTCAGGGTGTTTTTGTTTTGCATCATCAAGTAGTTGCTCAACTACTGTGCGCCACCACAGACCTTGTTGTGACTTCACCGGGCTTAAATTCACTGTCATGCCAAATATGATGTTTGTTTTTGATTTCAATCAGTCAACAGGCTCAAGTTAGCAGTAATGAAACCCCTTTGATAAACAAGGTCATTAAATGCAACATGAATAGAACACAAGACGCTGATTTATAGCACTGGAAAAAGGGAAGAGGGCAAAAGGAGTGTTTGCACGTTTTTTTCCTCTTTTTGGCTGTTTTTCAAGTTTCCAGGTTTAATTACTTAGTTTAGTTTAATGTGCATACTGTGCATTGCAACCACCCAGGAGGAGTGTGCCGTGTAGGGCAACAGACTGCGACCAGAGCTAGGGGATAGTTCCAGGGCAGGAGCACAGGGCAGAGTGGCAGAGGGGGCACAGGCAGCAGAAAGGCTCTTTGAGGGTGAGAGGGGTACGGGCCAGACCGGCCAGCCGCTGCGCACAGGGAGCTTTCCATCACAGGCGTCCCCACTCAGCTACATACACTGTTTATCCTCCACATGAATATCAATGAGGGCCTCCTGAAATACAGCCATTCTTCCTCCTGCACGCAGTGGCCACCAGTCTGCAGTCGGCTCACATCGGCTGCATGCGCGCATCCTTGTTCTCTCACAGACCTGTCTTGTCTGGAGTGCAAAAAATCAGCTTGCTGCCCACTGCCCACCACTCAGCTCTTCCACAAAACTTGGCCTATGCTGCGTGCATGTCAGTCTGTGTGCACATCTGTTACAGCCAACAGACATTGCCACATTGTTCTTCTCTTCCTCTGTGTTCTGCTGCCCCCTTTAGTGGCACTCTCTGCACAGCGTACTGTAAATCCATGTTTGCCTTTGTCCTTGTGCCCACTTTAGAAATGTGTCCCTTTACTGCAGTGATGTAATGCTCCGGGCTTTGTGCACTCTTTCCTTTTTGCTTGAGGTATCTTTAATAAATGGTTCACTGGCAGGCGGCCAACAACTAGCACAGGGGTGTATAATAAGTTCATTTATTTGTCAACATTCAGGCCACGAGATCAGAAGCGCCTTGCTGTGCATTTTAAAAAGCCACTAAGAGGCTATCCATGTGCTATTGGTGTTTGATTCCAAATAAAAAAGAAAGACGAAAAAAAGAGACGTAGCATGCCATTTGCTTTGAAAATATCAACTTTATGTCCTATCTCTTTCTCTGCCAAGACTGTCTGCTCCAGTCCAGCCATAGGTGGCCCAGGAACAGAGGCACAGTTCTGGACGTAGCAGTAGCCAGGGGTCACCGCAGGGCAACTCTCTTCTTTTCTTCAGAGCCTAACAGTGTCTGGACACAGACTCCAGAGTGGTGTGCTGTGAGCTGTCCACCCCCACCACCGTTCTATTCTTTTTAGAAATGTGCTCTTGTGACCGCGAGGTCCATCCCTCTTCCGTCCCCGCACCTTCATCAGTCTACCCTTTCCGACCCACAGTCCCCCTTGTCGCGCCTGTCCGCCCTGTCCCCTCATCAGGCCACTTTCATTGTCCAATGTGGACTTTCTGAATTGGTATGTGCAGAGTAGGGGATGGATGCTGTGTCTGTCAGTTGGGTGAAATGATGTGATGACTCTGAACAATGGAGTCACACTCTTGTGGATGCCTTCTCACAAGGCCTGCTACTCAATTAATATGCTAAGAGATAGGAGCAAAGCCAATGCAAAGCATTGCTTGTTGTAGCAACAAAGACTGAGGCATGTGTGCCATTCAGTAGCCCCATCTAAGCGGGCCATGTGTTGTCCAAAAAGAAAGGTAGAAGTTGAGCAAGATATAAAAAGAAAATGGAGAAAGGAGTGTGACTCTCTGTCCGTCTGCTGCCTGTCTGCTGGCCTCTCCCTCCCTGTATGCCAGTTGCCTTGCCTTTTTGGGATTCTGGCCCGTTCACAAGCTGTCTCATTTGCATTATGAATGACAGTGAGGGGAGCTAACAAGGTTATTGGTCTTTGAGACGCACGCCTGTGACCACACGTGGAAAAAGGACCTACAGCAGTGAGCATTGGCAGAGGCACTGAGCCTCTTTATTCCTGCCTTTCCAAGGGTTTTCAGGGAGCACACGATTTACTCAGTGGATGGAAGAAAAAGGGGCTGTGCTGGGGAGAGGGAAGTGGAGTGGGCAGTGGGTGAGGGTGGTTGCTTTTCAGCTTCTTTAAAAGCCGAGTGAACCCTCATTATCCAGGCCCCTGGTCATTAGTGACGGCAGTGTCCTGAGCCAGCAGAGTGCAAGACATACTATGTTTTAGGATGTTCTGTTTATAATAACTGGAAATGTATTGTTAATTTAACAAGACCTTATTTTATTTTTCAGATTTTACATTTGCTCTGTATCCTCCTTCAATGATTGCCACTGGAAGTGTGGGAGCAGCTATCTGTGGCTTACAACTCAACTCAAGTAACCAATCACAGTGGGGCGACGGTGTGACAGACCTACTTGCAAAAATCACAAACACAGAGGTGGTAAGTGTAACTA
This sequence comes from Lesueurigobius sanzi, assembly GCA_900303255.1. Classification (NCBI taxonomy): domain Eukaryota; kingdom Metazoa; phylum Chordata; class Actinopteri; order Gobiiformes; family Gobiidae; genus Lesueurigobius; species Lesueurigobius sanzi. Next base: position 8,569 of record OMNZ01024772.1, on the reverse strand, counting down.
ATAGATTGCTATCATGTATCTATGCAACATACTCAGGGTCATCTATTTTATTATTAGTCTTATTATTTTCATTAAATACAATTTTATTTATGCTTTAGTAATGCATGTATGTTTTTTTCTGGTTTATTTTTCTGGTTTACACCCAATTTAGGCCTATTTTATACCCAATGTCGTCCTGATGTGTTCTTGATTTAGCTCTGCTGGTACTTGGAAGGTCAAATATTTTATGAGGTGGTACTTGAAGTGAAAGTTTGAGAATCAATGCAATAGACTTCAGCTATATATAACACTAGGGGGCACTGTCTTCTTTTATTCCTCACTTGGTTTTGTGCAAATTTTGCCACTGCTTGTTAGACCCTATATAGTAAGGATTGCGTGTACCATGATTTGTTTGATCATTTAAAAAAAAGTATGACAGATGAACAAAGTAGAATTAAAAAGAAATTCTCAAAGCAAACCTGCTCTGAAGAATTCTTTGCGATGGCTTCCTCCAACAGGTTATTCATTCTCCTTGTACACTCTATTGTAGAGTAGTACTACAATAATATAAACAGCATTGGTGTTTCCAGTAGTCCCACATTGAAGTCATTAAAGTTTTCCTAATAAAGCCCAAGGGGCTTGGCATAGGCTATGAATGGCCACAGTACAGTGCAGCACTGCAGCGACTGTGGAAGAATGCCTTTAAAGGGGCACAGAGAGAATTCTTGTGGTAAGACACAGGCAGTTCCTTTACTTGTTCTGCACTTTACTTAATTTTCTCACAGGAATTTGTATTTTATGACGAACGGAGCACATGTTGGTCGGTTAGTGTGGGGTGTGTGTGTGAGAGGGTGCACAGTACACGCCCCTCTTTGTGGCCAACTTCTGGAGCAAATTAAGTACTTTTCATTTACTTCAGAGGCATTTCTGAAAATATGAAGCAGGTCATCCAATCCAGTCCACAAAAGACTAGCCCTGTCATCAAGTCAACCATCAGAACTCACGCAGGTGATCAGAGAGTGTATCTTTATAGTGGGTTTGAAAGTAGTAATTTAGTGAATATTTTTATTAAAACTCCCAAAGATAATGTGTGTCCAACTTGTGACATTATTTGAACTTTGACCCAGTAAGCTCTATGGTCTCTATAGCGCATAACCTAAGAGGACCAAGTGATCATGGTTCTCATTTCACCAGGAGGCACTACACAGCTCGAACTGTGGCCCATCATGTTTGAATTACTACTAGATTCCTGAAGAATGTCTCACTGGGTTTGAGAAGCTACACTTTGAGCATCCCTGCAAGCATGTGATGCACTCTTTGTCAGATTTCCCACATGTGTATGAACAAGAAGGGGAATATATGTCTATAGTTCTGACTATTAGTCTAGCTAGCTACCTGGCTTATAGGCTACTCCATGTGTTCTGTGCAGGCTGGTGCTGCTCCATTGATATTGGGGTGAGAGATGGCAAATCTAGTGTCTGAATGTCTTAAACTAAAACATTCAATATGGCATCTGCATCTGAAATGGACTCTATTTTTCTACTTGTTCTGTTTTTGAGAGACTAGTTCAAGTGGCCACTCTCAAAGCTTTTCTACATGACTTTTCCTTTTCTACTTAAGGAAATTAACAGATACAAACATTTCTTTTTTCTTTTCATTTACTGGTTTACTCTGTTAGTCCCACCTTGAAATTACATCTAATGGAAGCACTACCAGACTGATTCATGGAGTAACTCAGGTCGGCTAGACAGGCTACATGTCTGTCGGTCTGAAGGATGGTGTTTGCATATGAATGTTTGAGGGTGCAACCCCTAGAGTGCAAAACTCATTTGCGTTCCTTCTTACTGCTAACATCCCACTGAGTGGTTGTCTCCTCCTTTACTTCCCTCTTACTTGCCTGCCTGCTCTGTCCGCTCTGTCAACCCTTCGTTCTGGAGGATATGAGGCTCTAGGCCGCTGAGAGGCTCCTGTCCCAGGTGGATTCTCAAATTACAGCGGTGGCCTTTGATGGTGAAAGGCGAGCCACTCAGATCTCAGAAGTTCCCCCAAAGGCAGGCACACACACTGGCTCTCGTTAGGAAAGCACCGACTCTTGTGTTCCCACAGGAGGTGGATGTAATTAACATAGCTTTAGTACTACCTGTGTTTTCAGTCTCTGTTGTCAAGGCTACTTCTGTTTGGGTTTTGTGTGTCTGTTAGAATAGTGGAGGTGGGATAGCTGGGTGTTGGGAAAAGGAGCAATGCTGTGTATGTGGGCGTGTAGGGGTGTGTGGGTTTGTGTGCACATGGCTAGTGCTGTAAACGTTGTTTGGTGCCCTACCCTGGTGGGCTGCTGTAATGTTTAAGTCAGCTATGTGTCTGCATTCAGCCAGTGGTAATTTAAAAGCCCAATGGTCTCCCCTGCCCTTGGGCCCCAAACCATTTCTACCACCTCTTAAAATATTTGACATTCCAAGTGCCATCATGCCTAGATCAAGATCAAATCAGGACTATAATGGAAAAACACCAAACTTAAATTAAGCCAAATACTACAGTTTGAAAACCATGGGATGCATATTTGGTTCAAAAATGATAATCAGAATCGATCCTTAGCACTGAACACATTGGTGTAACAGCAGCTACTGTATATTTTCCTTTTGATTTACTGCTACGCTGATCAAACTCAACAAAATTGTATTGTGGCAATGATAGTTTTAACAATGATGTCCCCATTTGTGTGTTGTAGGATGTTCTAAAAGCATGTCAGGAGCAGATTGAGAGCGTTTTGATGACCAGTCTTCGCGACGGCCGTCAGCAGCAACAGCAGCAACAGCAGCAGCAAACACAGAGAGGCTCCAGTGGCAAAGGCATTGAGGAGCAGGACCAATCTTCTACACCCACAGATGTCCGGGATGTCAACTTATGAATGACCAGAGGGCATCTTTGCACAGGATTTACAAAAAAAGATCATGGAAAAAAACCTCAAATTTCTTAAAAGCAGAAAAAAAGCTCAAAAGAACAAAAATGCAAAAAATATGCTTTTAAAGAAAGAGAACTATGCTTGATTGTTTTTTTTATTTTTGATTGTTTGTTTTTGGGTAGATTTCTGTACAAGTCAAAACCCCTGCCTTTGAAATAGCTGTTGTCTTTGTAATCGAGAGGCAAACCAATTTGATCCAAAATGAAGGTCTTCTGGTGCCTTGGATACACAAAAGGGAAGCCAATCATTTGCATTCTACCTATGATTGTATATATGATCTATGAGCTGTTGAAAATATACAGCTCAGTATTATGCTGTGGAGACAATTCAGCGTTGCTTACTTTTCACTTCTCACTATCGTTCACTACTAACTGTGAGAATTGTGAGATTGGAATAAGTGTTAGGGCTCTTCAGTTTTTAGAAGGTCTATGCCAAGTACATGCCTTGTGGCTGAGACAAAACCCCAACAATATATGAATTATGTTCCCCATTTTACGGGATTTGACCTGTTATGGTTATATGAGTAATAATAATTAATATTATTGATCATATTTGAACTCGTAGTTTAGATCAATAAGCTCCTTTTTAAGGCTGCTTGTGTGTGAGCGTGTGTGAGTGGAACATGTCAATGCTACATGTTCAGCTGCATTTGCAGCAGTGTGTATTCTGAGGCGTGTGGGCCGCCTTCAAGTCTGCAGATTTGCAGACTGTTGATATCACGGAGCAAGTCGAGGCTACACTTTGTCCATAATATTGAGGGCAACAGGATGTCTTTTATTCATGGGGTCAGCAATCGGCTCAATTGAATGGGCCATGAGAGAGACAGTCATACGTTTAACAGCAGGTGTAAAGCTCATGTGTCACGTTATGTGTTTGTATCTGTTATAAGTTTTCAAAATTATACATTGACTTGTTATATGTTAATGAGTTTCCTCATTTGTAACAACAGCCTATGTGATTAATGCAATTATAAAATCCATTGTCAGACAATACAGAATCTACCGAAAGTCTAGACGACATTAGTCTGGACTGTAACAGAGACTGGGTGTTACTTTAAGGGGTGACTTGTGAACTGTGGAGATCACCTGTGTGGCGCTGGTGGAAAAAGACAGACGGTGTCTAAGGAGCAGGTGCATGCTGCTGTAAGGACAATGTACAGCCTGGAGCTGGAAATTGTGAACAAATGCTGCCAGAAAGCCTTGCAAAGTAACTTTAAAGTAAGAAAATTGATGGAGCATTTTTTGTTTTTATTATTATTATTATGGATATCTACAATGACACAGCTATGAACTAAACTGCCCAAACACATGGATACAAAATGAGGAACCAAGACTGTACACTGATTGCGTGATACTCTGGAGAACAGGATGAAAAAATACTGTCAATGCATCTGGACTCCCAGATAGGGTTGCGTTTGGCACCCCTGTATGATTTCAATGGTAAAGCACTTTGAGAATATGCTCCCCAGGAGATAAGTAAAATGAAATACATGTGGTGATTGGAGATGGATGGATGTTTCCTTTTCATATTATCCTTTTCTTTGGTTTACTTTGTAGGGCTGGTTTCCCAATCATCACACACAACTCTTCTCAAGTGTCAAATTTAGGCTGTGCACATTCCATCTAAACATTCCTGGAAAAAAGCAAAATGTTGTGAGTCTGAAAAAAAAAACCCTGATATTAACATGAATTAGAAACAAAATCTGACCATTGGTTCTTTTTATTTTTGGGATAAAGAAATTGTTTTACTTGAATTTATTGTTTATGAATTATCTGCATAAAAACGTAGTCCCACAGCTACACCAGAGGTGGTCTTACATCATATGTTTGCACAATGAGGTATGCATTTTAAGCCAACTCGAGTAAGGTGTTGCAGTGCAGGCTTGTAATTAGCGTTTATGTTTGCCACTGCATCTTCCCATGAGCTTTGCTGCTTCACATCATTTGTATAGTAACAGCACAAAGTAAGGATTATTTTCATGGGGACATTGGCAGTACTACAGTGTACTGTCAGGACTTATGCTTGAGTTTTTCATAATGCTACGTGATGTTGAGGGTCACTTTCATCAGACTGTAAGGTTCTAGTCTTGTGTTTTTGTTTTGCTATTTATGACAATTATGACACACTTAATGTTAGGTTTTACCTTCCATTTGTCCTCTGTTTTCCTAATGTAAACTCTCACTTCAAGTTTGTTTCAATTGTTGTCAAGACCACCATGTACTACCATGTGTATATTATTGGGGTGACCAGACCCACAAATGGGTTTTAAGAGATACTGTATTCCAAAGTGAAGCAAGGATAGAGAAGGAGGTGTGAAGACATCAAGAAAAAAGTGTCAATGTTTTATTGAGGTTTGTTGTCTTTTTGCGCTGCTAAAAGCTATAAATTTGTTTCATTTATACAAAAATAACATTGCCTAGTTGTGATGTGTCACTTGAGTGTGCTGCTATTTTATAAACATTTGTATTATAATATAATTATTTTACTGCTTCAGACATACATTCAGAAAACCGAAGTAGATTGTTATAGAAGAACATAATACGACTGGAAATGTTCTTTGTACAGTTTGACAGTTTGCTTAGATAGCATGTCTTTTTTCATTTGTAAATCTACTTTGTTAGTCACATGTGCATCAGTGGTATTCCATATACCTCAGGATTACTGGAGAAACTTCACAAAATTATCACCTACTGTATACCACTGCAGTCAAGAAGCCTGGACAGGCTTTTGTCTCCACAAGACAGCGCCATAACAAAAATAGCGACCAGTCAGTTCCTACTGCATCACACGGACTTTTGGAGCAGGAATCATCTTGCGTTTACTTTTTTTGTGGTTAATTCAACAAAGGCAGTTCAGGCCTGTCCACTGTTTTTCCGGTGCTACTGTTGATTGTTCTGTGCAGGGGATTTGTATTACTATAATATTTTCCTTGTATACAAATATTCTGAATGTTAATACATTTTGATACAAATTACATAATTTTGCAGATATGGATTTGTATCCTCCTCACAAACAGATTAAGCTGTCATAATTCAATGCCGAAATGCCTACTGTGCAAACATCAACTGCTCCCCTCTGCTATAACTCATGTCATGTACCTCAAATATCTGTTGCACAACTTCTGTTCAATAAATTTCTGCTTTAAAGGGTGTGACATGGCACATCATTGATGATGTTTACTGTTTGGCTGTACAAATACATTTTGACATGTTAGAATAGGGTATATTACAATTATAAGAAAGGCATGTTGGCATGTGGCCTACATCAGTCAGTCAACCAATCAGTGCCATTAAGAATTGATAAACTGCATGTCAAGAGCAACATACCAACACAGGTATTATATGTGACATCACTACATTCTAAAAAGCCTATATTTCAAATTGAGGTGGAGGGCAGCAGTAAATATGGTAACATGTACGTTTATAACTACAGTGGGTTGCATAAATATCTGCACCCCTTCAACTTTTTGACATTTTGCCATACTAGGTACATAAACATACATGTATTCAATTGAAATTTTATGTGAAGGACACACACTATGGGACACTCAATGATGAAGTGAAATGAAATTTATACATGATTTGGAACTGAAAGGTGGGGTCAAAAAAGTTGAAGGGGTGCAGATATTTATGCAACCCACTGTAATTTCTCAGTATTTCCTGGGCCAATCGTCCACATGAAACAAAAACGGTCACAAAGTTCAATGTCTTCTCTGTCAGCACATACAAACTAAGGTCTAATTATTTTCTCATAAAAGTGTCCAAAAACGAGTTCTCTCCCATAGAGTTCTATTGGCACCTGCCCAAATAGAATTCCATAACGTGAACGCAACCTATTGGGTTATCTATCTCGTGTGTCGCGAGAAGTTGTGTTGTAGGTGCGCTGTGCGCGAGAATGGCAATAGCAGTCAGGGTCGTGCCCGTCTGAAGCCGGCTGGTGCGTGCCTCACCATTCATGAGAAGAATGATTACTCTAACTTGTGGACTTACTTTTGTCCGACAGTAAGTTTGTCTAGCCCCATGCACGTTTTTAATGACAAAGGAATCTTAAAGAGATTTTTTTTGTTTTTGTTTTTCCAGTTAGCCTAAAGTTAAACAGAGGCTGTCGTCGTAAGCTGCCCAGAGACAGCTGAAGTAGGCCAAGTAGGGTAGCACGGCTTTTGGTGTTTGTGAGTTATTATTGAAGGTTATTTTAGTTATCTTTTTATTTGACTTGAAACCATTTGTAGGGAAAACTACGCCATTATAAAATGGCTCCACTATAGCTTAACCTAAGCCTAAACATGTGGAGTCTACATTTTCATTTACTAGCTTTCACCACGAGGTGACAGTGTTACAGTGTTTCCTTTTTCCATTATTTTTCTCATTCATTTTTGTTATGCATTTGAACAGGATTGTCAAGTGGGAGCTGTAGACCTTTTACATGTTTATTCAAATTCAATGACTTGTGTGGTTTAGTCTCGCACCGTCGCTGGTCTAGTCTGGTGTGGTGGATCTGATGTTGTAGTGATGGGCAGACGACAGTGTTTTGTGTTGTTGTTAATGCCACTCGTCACATGGGGGCGCCAGACCCAACCCTATAAAACCCCCCTATCTGTCGTCATTCACACTCTTACCCTCAAGGCCAGATTTAAAGTGCCCTGGGAAACAACTTTTTCTGGCCACCTACTGTAGGTCTGTCTCATCAACAATGAAAGAATAAATTAATGGATTAATGAATGCTTTAAATTTAACATGCGATTACTTATTTAACCTTAGTGCTATCAGAAAATAACAAATTTGTGAGCTTAGACTTGTTCATGCGTACCGGTCTGGTCTTTGTGCGTGCCGTGAGTAACATAAATAGACTGAAGATGTTGTTGGCATAAGCCTCTCCCAGCGTATCTCTATGGTCCAAAACGTTTCTGTGAGTAGTTACACTATCCAAGTATAGTTACACAAAATTAAACGATTTTCTAAGCAAAGTGGTACTAAGGACGAGCACTGTTTTTATCTGCTTAGAAAATTGATACGTTTAATTTTGTGTACAGTGCCTCTCGTATGTACTAATACACCTTGAACTTTTGCACATTTTGTCATGTTTACAACCATAAACATAAATATTTTATTTTGATTTTTTTACTGAAAGTTCACAAACAAGTAACAGACAACTGTGAAGTGAAAGCAAAATGATACATGATTCTGTTATTTTTCAAAAAATAGAAAACTGAAAAGTCTGGCATGCACAAGTATTCATACAGCATGAGTTAATACTTTGTGGAACCCTCTTTTGCTGCAATAACACCAGCAAGTCTTTTGGGGTATGACTACAAGATTTGCACATCTAGAGACTGAAAGTATAGCTCATTCCTCTTTACAAAACAACTCAAGCTCTGTCAAATTACATGGAGAGCGTTTGTTTACAGTTTTCAGGTCTTTCCACAGATTTTCTATTGGATTTAGGTCTGGACTTTGACTGGGCCATTCTAACACATGAATATGTTCTGTTTTAAACCATTCCATTGTAGATTTAGCTTTGTGTTTAGGGTCATTGTCCTGCTGGAAGGTGAATCTTTGCCCCAGCCTCAATTCTCTTGCTGACTCTAGCAGGTTTTCCTCCAAAATGTCCCTGTACTTGGCTCCATCCATCTTC
>OMNZ01024769.1:26197-36989 GCA_900303255.1 Lesueurigobius sanzi | reverse complement strand
CGAGTTGAGTTTTTACCAAAAAGTTATATTTTGGTTTCATCTGACCATATGACATTTTCCCAATCCTCTTCTGGATCATCCAAATGCTCTCTAGCAAACTTCAGACGGGCCTGGACATGCACTGGCTTAAGCAGGGGGACACGTCTGGCACTGTAGGATTTGAGTCCCTGGCGGCGTAGTGTTTTACTGATGGTAGCCTTTGTTGCTTTGGTCCCAGCTCTCTGCAGGTCATTCACTAGGTTCCCCCGTGTGGTTCTGGGATTTTTACTCGCCGTTCTTGTGATCATTTTGACCCCACGGGGTGAGATCTTGCGTGGAGCCCCAGATCGAGGAAGATTATCAGTGGTCTTGTAGGTTTTCCATTTTCTAATATTTGCTCCCACAGTTGATTTCTTCACACCAAGCTGCTTACCTATTGCAGATTCAGTCTTCCCAGCATGGTGCAGGTCTACAATTTTGTTTCTGGTGTCCTTTGACAGCTCTTTGGGCTTGGCCATAGTGGAGTTTGGAGTGTGACTGTTTGAGGTTGTGGACAGGTGTTTTTTATACTGATAATGAGTTCAAACAGGTGCCATTAATACAGGTAACGAGTGGAGGACAGAGGAGCCTCTTAAAGAAGAAGTTACAGCTCTGTGAGAGCCAGAAATCCTGCTTGTTTTTAGATGACCAAATACCACCACCACATTTGCAAATAAATTCTTAAAAAATCAGGCTGACTAATTTTTTTTTTTCCCCACTGTATGTCGAGAAATATCCTGGTTCAGGTGTTTATATTATTTATTATTATTATTATTATTTAAAACGGAAAGATAAGTGCTTGATAGTGATGGTAGCCCCTAGCACTTGGAGCAGGAGTAGGCAAGTTTGCTTTTTTCGCCAAAGCTCCAGGGTCCCAATCGTGGCCCAAAGGAAAAGCCCACAGGAATATAGGACCTTCTTGCATTATGTGGTTTTCAATGTATTATCACTTATCACAATGTTTTCCCCAGCAATATATCACCCTTGGAAATTGTTGTCGTGTCTGACTTGGCGTTAACAGGACTCTCCTGTTTGTCCGTCAGTCACTCAGTGGGCGATAAAGGCCATTACAAGTCATTAAGGTGTGAGTGTGTCTGTGTGTGTATCTGTGTGTGTGTGTGTGTGTGTGGTGCCCGGCGCAGAAGAGTGTGGGTTGAAAAGACGCCTGTCACAGCACGCTCTCATAATTGCCCTCTTAGCCAATTATCCCCTATTTAAAAGAAAGTCACCTGCTCCGCTCCAGGTTCACGCAAATGCTCACACACCCACACTCAGAATAAATACGAGGCAGACGTAATGACTGTTTGTCTCCCACTAGCATTTGTTTACTATTCTAATGCTCAATGTAATGTTTTTTTTTCGTTTTCAGATTCTGATGCACACCAAAGACATGGTTCAGAAGGTAACCGCCAATGCAGCTATTGAAAAAATTAAAATATTTAGTTGGCATGATGGTGTACCATCAATGTTTCAGGCTTTGAGCAATTATTTTCTTTAGTTAAATGTGTACTATTCGTATTAGGGATGCTTAATATATTGCAAAAACTATTGTACAGCAATATTAGACGTATGACAACAAGCCAAGTCTTCCACCTGGCTCATGCAGCCAAAAAAAAAAATGCCTTTTGTATGTTTTTTAAAGTCTTGTTTTGCCACAATTTGCTGAAAAACAAATTGCTAACAATTTGGTAAATTGAATTAAACGTGCAGCATAGAAACAGTTTACTAAAATATCGCAACAAATATCAACATTATTAATATTGCAATATAGTACACCCATATTGCAAGGTTTTTCAATAATCTTCATCCCTAATTCTTATTATTTGATGTCAATTTAAAGCAATTAGTCATTTCAAATCAATGAATCATATTTATTTGTTCATTTTCTTATTTTAGATGAACCTGGAAGTCATCTATGGAGACACGGACTCCATTATGATCAACACAAACAGCAAGTCTTTGGAGGAGGTCTTCAAACTCGGCAACAAGGTGCTTTTGGACAGACTTGAATGTTTTAGCAAAAATATTATTATAAATATGAACAGAAATTCATAAACGTGTCCATGAGCCGTGATTAATCTAGCGATCATTGTTCTAATGTCACAGGTGAAAGCCGAGGTGAACAAACTATACAAGCTGCTGGAGATTGACATCGATGGTGTGTTTAAGTCCCTTTTGTTGCTGAAGAAAAAGAAATACGCGGCGCTTGTGGTGGAGCAACAGGGTGAAGGCCGGTACTCCCTCAAACAAGAGCTCAAAGGATTGGACATTGTGCGCAGAGACTGGTGTGACCTGGCCAAGGAGTGTGGCAAGTAAGTCCTCCGTGCTGTGTTTTTGATGATAATAATGATGATAAGTTTGCTTGGAGGTGGGACGATATTTTTCCTAGTCCATAGATAGAGGGCTGAACCTGCCCATCATTGATCAAAACGGAAGGACCACTTTCTATTACCTGTTTCATACATCTATACAAAAGGGGGGGTTGGAGGTCTCCCCCCAGGGAATTTTTTTAAATAAATTGACCGTATTTTCAGTATTTTGAGTGTTTATGTCTTATAGAGTGTCATTATATTTCTCAAAATTATCTTGGGGGCCAAAGGGTATATGCTCGAGGGCTGGATTTCGCACCGGGCTTGATGTTGCCTACCCCTGGTCTACAGGATAATATTGAAGTTGTTGTTTGGACAATATTGGGTACATTTTTAATATACTTGATGTGTAATGCCTCAAAAAAGTTATAACAATGTTCCTTTTTGCACTTTATTCAAGACGATTACCTTTTGACAACACAGCAATCTAAATTAATACATTTACCTGTACATTTATACATATTTTTGATGAAAAAAAATATATATATATTCGCCCACCTCTAATATCTAGTTGTTGTTTTTGCTCATTTTTGTATATTTGAAAAACCCGGTGTATTCACTCCTGCTTGCTTTGATAATTTCAGCGCTCAAATTGCCTCCACCACAAAGCACGTCATGCCAATAGCAAAGCCTTTCGTAAACCGCTTCATTGTGCCAAGTCCATGCTACCTGTGAAATAACAGTTGCGCAAATGTGAAATCCAGAAAATGTACCTATAAAAAAACCTTAACCTGAACACCTTTGATTGTGTCCAGCTACGTCATTGGTCAGATTCTGTCGGACCAGAGCCGAGACGTCATCGTGGAGAACATTCAGAAACACCTGGTGGAAGTGGGAGAGAAGGTGGCAGCCGGGACTATCCCTCTGAACCAGTTTGAGATCAACAAGGTGAGATGTGGACTGCAAACCCATTATGTGCATGTCGCAACATATGACGACATGTTTCCAATATGACCTATTCATTCCCTTTTCCAGGCTCTAACTAAAGATCCCCAGGACTATCCCGACAAAAAGTCTCTTCCTCATGTGCACGTCGCTCTGTGGATCAACTCTCAGGGCGGTCGTCGAGTGAAAGCAGGAGACACAATCTCTTACATCATTTGCAAAGTGAGTTTTAATAATTTGCGTTCATTTAGTGTATTGTATTATGTCGCTGTCATGAAATCGTGTCCATTGAATGACTCAAACGTGATGCACATGGGTCAATTGGCTCTTCGCACGATGGGGCTACACTAGTTCCACTAACCTGAAGTTGTGAGCGCCAGTGCTTCCTGTTCGTATTCCTTTCCATAAAGATTACCTTCGACCCTATCGAATAATAATATTTTCTAACGATTACATGGTGGAGTGACACACAACATCAGGTCAATGGAACTAGCGTAGCCACATCGAGCATCGAGATTCGCTATAAAGTCTTACCAACATTTTATAGCAGCTATATTTTTTCATTTATTTAAATTCCAGGACGGCTCCACTCTCGGGGCCAGTCAGAGAGCCTACGCCTTGGAGCAGCTTCAGAAGCAGGACGGGCTCAGCCTGGACACGCAGTACTACCTGGCCCAGCAGGTGCACCCCGTCGTGTCCCGAATATGTGACCCCATCGAGGGCATCGACAACGTGCTCATCGCTACGTGGCTGGGTAAGCTCCAATGTGTTCTGAGTTTTTCTTGTGAATACATTTTTACTCCTTGAAGGCGTTAATGTAAGCCTCTCTCTTTAATGTGCATGTGTTAGACCAAACTGACGGCTAATAACTATGAACTTCTACGAGAATGCTTTGAAACTTTAACAGAGGCATTAGCAGTGAAACTATACAACTTACTTTCGAGCGATGATACTCCTCATCTATTTTTACATTTATATGAACGTAAACTTAAGTCTGTTTTATAACCTGTTGACAGCTGTAGCGCTTGAACACAAAGCTGTGCCTGTGTTTGAGCAGTTCCCAGTGAATTCCCTCCTTTTTCATTTTGAGGTTTTAATGCCAGTAATTTGTTTTTAAGAAGGAGGGTGATTTGGGGTTTAAAGTGTACAGTATGGTCTGGATTTACAAAGCTGCACTGGGTTAAAATATTCATATTCATACTTTATTTCCCTTTTTATTATATGGCTGTTTGGGGCCTAAATATTTATTTATGTTTTCTATTGGTAAGAATGTTCCACTCATTACTTTACAATAATGCAATAACAATAAAATGTTATGAAAAACAAGTTCATTATGACATGACCATGTACAGCAATAATAGTAGTACACACTTTCTGATTCTCTTCTTCATAGTTCTCCTGTTTCTGAACATTAATTACAGTGTCTTTATAAGCCAGAGTGTGGTCATATCATATAATAAAATAAATTGGATTTCAATTTGTGTTGTTCCGATAAAATTCTTCCCGATCCTCAGACCTCAGTAGTCGCTTATGGTACCAGTCCGATACCACGTGTGTGAATAAAAACTATAGCAAAGCCTGTAAAAATATGCCAATATCCAGAGCACATGGCTCATCATCCATCCATCCATCCATCCATTTTCTTCCGCTTTATCCGGGGTCGGGTCGCGGAGGCAACAGTCTTCCTGGGAGATCCCAAGGCTCATCATGCGTATTACATTTATTCTGACTGTGTTCTGTTTCCACTCTAAAGATTAAATGAAGGCAAAAAAGAAAAAAACACAAATGTATATGGTGTAGGGCATTAACGGAAAAGTCGACGAGTTGACCTCTGTGGCCATAGTTGACATAACTTTAGACGAGTCGACTAGTCTTGCGTTATCTCTCTCTCCCTCTCTTGCTCTAATTTAAAGTGTTAGCCTATTTTTTGTTTTGGTTAAAATGTCTGAGAAAGACTGTTGGTCCTTGTGCCTTGCAAGTTTTTTTCTGCACTTTACAGTGCATCGTTAATGTTACAGTGAACATAGTTAGTGTTAGTGATGCTCGGATGGGCTTTTTTCTGACCCTCCCCAACCCGACGATGAAAATAAAACCTGAATCCTCAGACCCTAAAAACTGCGTCTCAATTTGCCAACCCGACCGGACCAAACCCGCATACATTAAAAGTAACGCTGGGAGCCGCGCAACAGCTGCCTGTCAATCAGACCTGGGCATGCGCTGCGTCAATGTGCCCCAGAGTAGAAATGGCTCTTTTGTTTACATCTAATGAGCTGCAGAAACACGTTTGAAATCACGTAGTATGTACTTATCAGGAAGTAACAAGAAGAAACTGTCACGGAGCTTTATTTTTGCCACATCATAGACAACTATTTGTGTCAAACTCAACCGTGGCGGCACGGTGGCAGAGTGGATAGCGCTCCTGCCTCACAGCAAGAAGGTCCCGGGTTCGATTCCCGGCCCGTGTGGCCTTTCTATGTGGAGTTTGCATGTTTCTCCCCGTGTCTGGATGGGTTTCCCCCATCAACCCAAAACATGCACATTAGGTTAAATCCTCCAGCCAGGTGATTCTGACCATGAGCCTGACTCCACATCTGGAGATGGGTCCCTGCAGTCGCCCACTGCTCCTGACGGGTTGCCCTAGCGGCATCGAAGGATGGGTCAAATGCACAGGACAAATTTCCCTACGGGGACAATAAAGTTCACCTTAACCTTAACAGGAATTTGGACTAAAGTTAGTATGTTCTCGTCCTGATAGATGCGTCTGCTTCATCACTTCAGGGTATCTGCGGGGTCTTAAAAAGTAAAAAAAAAGTCTAAAATTCATACATCCAAATTTAAGGCCTTAGAAAGTCTAAAATTTGGCCTATTTGGTCTTAAATTCATGGTAAATTGGTCTCAAAAGTAGTTTAAAAAGTAGCCAAATAAATGCATAGAAGCGCTTGTTTACATGGTCCGAGAAGGTGAAGAGGCACCTCCTTTGTGGCAGTCAACTGTTGCAAAAGGTCGCAGTGTGGACCCGATTTACGTCTCCGGTAAGTCCACACCCAGCATAAGCTTTTACGTGTGAGCTGGTCATTGTTGCGACATGATGAAACTTGGCAGAAAGTAAATAAAACGGTGATGAATTTACCCTATTAACCTGGATATTCAACAAAACCTGGCCTACTATTAGTGAGGTTTATGGATAAAAATGCATGTTTGCGCTGAATGCAAAAATAGCATATAAAAAATATGTGCTCTTTATAACCCGCCTGTGTTATTTCTCTGCTGTCGAGATGATGACGTCATCAAACGATTAGTCGACTCGACTTCGGCTTTATTGACAAATTAGTCGACCTGAAAAGATCACTCAATCAATCAGTTGTTAATGCCCAAATATGCTGTGATTATTAGCGGTTTTAATGTCTGCAGAGGCCGGAAAAACACAATACTCACATACTCGCTGATACCGATACCTGACAAATCTGTGGCATTGGCATAGTCAACATATAGGAACATCCTTAATTTCAATGTCATACTCTACTGTTTCCTGAACCCACTCTAAGCTTCCTGTATGTTTTTCAGGTCTTGACCCGGGGCAGTTCAGGGCGCAGCAGCAGTATCAGCGGGAGGAGGAGGCTGATGGGACGCTGGGCGCCCCGGTGCAGTTAACTGATGAGGAGCGCTACAGAGACTGTGAGCGCTTCACCTTCACCTGCCCGCAGTGTGGCACCGACAACCTCTACGACAGTGTCTTTGAAGGAGCTGTAAGTCTTATGTGTAGGAATTTAACAAGGTGCAGTCGTAACAACAAGTGTTTAGTCTATTACTGTAGCAAATGTTCACGGCGGATTCGATTTATTTTAATTTTATGCCTTTAATTGGTATCATGATCACCTTCTTACATGTTGTAGTTTACAAATGGTATATTGATCTAAAATGGATCACTGAAAACTTCCATTAACTTGGTTTCCCCTCAATCTGATGGCTTCCGGAAACGAGGAACCACAATGCTTTGCTTAGGTAGTTGTAAGCCTCCAGTGGTGTTGATAGATTTAAAAAAAAAAACAAGACGATTTTGCATTGTATTGCCACTTTAAGGCATTTAACTTCATTTGGCATAATTTTAGTGAATCTTTTCAGTTGGATGCACATCATTGAAACGAGTGTATTGTTTTGCGCTAAGAGCTAAAAAGTGGGTCTTGTTTTTGAATTGGAACATGTATAATTAAATACAATTACATGTGAAATGAAAGTTTCCAATTCTCATCAATTCATTCATGCAGTTCAGCCATAGAGAAGCCAGCGTAATATCTGGCAAACAAAAATGTCCTCCTCCGCAGTGGTAAACCCGTTTGAACAAAAGCTCTCATCAGTAAGTGTGTGTGATATCTTGAATTAATTAATTGAATGTAGCTGTGTGAATGCGATTCCCCCAATGGTATTCCAGTCAAACTTCCTGTGGAGGATTCAGGCTTTAGTCATCCTCTATATTGTGTCTCGCTCCGTATTTTTAGACAGCTGCCTGGCTCCAATACAGACTCTGTTTTCATTGGCATAGTTTGGACCGCGCAACTTGAAAAGCCTTCCCTTAACCCCTCTCGCTCTGTAGTCGCACACCGCACCATTTGTCAGGCCAAGGTCGCGCTGGTGTCTGTATGAGCGTGTTATCGGCTTGTAATGAATAGCAGAGCGCGCAGCTTTTTCTTTTCTGCTTATAAAACTGACAACACTTTGCTCGTGTCTGCGGCAGGAAATTGCATTACGCCACAAAAGGGATTCCACTGAAAGGTTGATGGGACGTTTACAGTTACAAAGCTTTTGGAAGGTGTGAAAAATAATAGTTTTATTTATGTAGAGGGTGCGCACTTAACATGATTTTTATTCCACGCAAAACAAATGGCAAATCTCATAACTCGACACTGACGCTCATTTGGCTTCTGTTGCTCTGCTGGAACATCACAGCATGTCCTCCATGTTTATATTATTATCAACAGTTCTGAAAAGGTGAATAATCAAGTTATCTTTTATATTGTAGTGGTAACCTGCTAATACTTCCTCTGCACAATAGACCCTTTCATTGTTTGTAAACATTCCCGGGCTTAGCTGGAGGCGGAAAGCTAGATCCCTACCTATTTCCATTGTAGCAGACAAATGTCTAATTGCTGTTGGAAATATCAGCTAAAACCTTATTTTATCGTCTCAAATGTCATTCTTGTTTTTGCTCCTTCAGCCACAACAGGACGACATTTTGTAGTTGTAGTTTTACACTTATGATCACTAGTTTTAGTTTCATCTTGTTTCTCTTGCTCACTTCCTGCCTCCAGCTGATGTCACTGATGATGTAAGCAGCGAAATGGTCTATTAGTGGCACATTTTCTATATATCGCAATAGGCCTTTGGCGCAATACCAAGTCCATACTTTGATTAAAGTATCAATATCTTCATGTTTAACAGCTGTACAGTGCTGGCTTCTCTCCAAACTATTTGCAGTCGTCTAGATCTCGATTTATGGTCCATAAAGTGTGTGGAATTGTTTTTATTTTGAACTCCTTTAATAGTTTTTTCAGGAAGACCGCACTTAAACTAAAGCCAGATTCACACATGTGCCCTCAGCAGGACATTCTCCTGGTAATGTCAGGACGTTTGGAATGAAACCCTGCCTTTATCCTGACATGGTCCTGTTGAGGGCACATGTGTGAATCTGGCAATACAGTTTGTTGTGATAATGCACTTTTCAATCTTAACTCTTTAATAAATGTTGGTTTATAACTTTTGAACACCTACAGTTGTGGCCAAAAGTTTACATACCCTGACACATTCGGTCAGACAAACCTTTACATTCCATAGAATATGAATGATGACACAAAAACCTTTATTTCACTCATGGGTAGTGGTTGCGTGAAGCCATTTATTGTCTAGCCAAATGTCCCTGATCAAAAGTTTGCATCTTGAAACAAACATATTTCATTTCAGAGAGTCCAATTTGTTCAGCGAATTCTGTATTTCTTTTTTCTTTGCTCCCGAACAGTTGTTGTAGGTCATGTAAACGTTAGATCAGGGACATTTTAGTAGTTTCTGTTTCATTATGATTCCAAAAGAGTAAACGCAGTTCTTTGACAATAAATGTGTTTTTTAATAAATTGTTATCATTCATATTCTAAGAAAAAGCTAGGCAGGCTGTTTAGTTTGCCCACCTCTGCCCAAGAGACTAAAGCCACAGCGCCACAAAGGTGCTACGAGATACACATAATTTAGACCCATCATTCACTTTCAACGCTTGATAATTGGAGGGTTTTATTGCTCCTATACAGTTTTTCTTTTAAAGTCTTTCCCAGGCTGGTAACCGCTGGCCACATGAAGATCGAGGATGCACTGTGTTTTAAAACTTGAAATATCTATTGTCTTGGCATTTAGGCTAATAACGGGTGTTGGTTTTGCAGCGTTGGGGAAAAGGAATGCGAGCGCGCACAGAAACAGATAAGATAAGTAAGTTAATTAGGGTGGTGAACGTGGGCTCGCAGCTCGGTGCAGGAGGAGGACAGATGGGCCTTGACTCCGAGCCAGAGATGGTAGGAGGCGCTGACGGATGACAGCGGACAGACACAGGAGTGAAATAAGTGGGATGAGATGTCCAACAAACTGGTTAATGTGTCTGGAGTTTCCCCAATAGAGTTTTTGGAAAGAAATAATGCTTCTTTGTGGTTGATTTTTTACGGTATTGTTTAAATACATCGACATGAGGGCCATCTTTGGGATACCAGTAGATGTGGCTTGTACAAGTTTTTGTAAATGAAATTGTTTTTTACAGGTCTTCTGAAGTAATGGTTTGCAAAGATGAATGGACAGGGGAGTGTTAAGAAAAGTATGACTTGTATTGCTTTGATCCCTTTAAAGACAATGATTTATTTGAACTTGCTGTGTTGAGCTAATACTTCAAACATTTAAGGGAACTGTATGTAATCCTTAGTGGACCTAATTTAAGTACTCAAATGTGATCTCGTCTAGTTCAGGGTTAAATTAATTTAATGTCTTCTGGCTGGAGCTTCGACTGAAATGAATCAACCCGTTATCTCGCTCACAGACCAAATGTACCAAGAAACGAGCCAATGGTGGAAATGGAGTTGGGGAGAAAAAAAAGGCATCAATGTGGAAACACAAAGGGAAATGGAGATGGTAATTTGTGTAGCTGCAAATTCAGGAGTCACATTAGTTGATTGACTGAAGCTGCAGATTTTTCCAAAAGGGAAGGATGTAGGCAAACAGAAAGTGTGCGCGGCCTGGCGGGGGGGTGTCACATGAACACTCGAGCCTCGCTGACTTCTCTGCAGTAACCTTTCTGTGCCGCTGTCACTGCGACAGTTAAATGGAGCTGGAGTTTAAAGGATCAAGTGTTTAAAGCGGTTACATTTAGTGTAATTGTTATGTACTTTTTTTCTTTTTATTAACTATAAGCCTTTTGTCAAACGGACAAATGGGTTTCTGTGGTCATGCTGACCCGTTTGTCTAACGGTGTTATTGGTTGTAGCCTAGATACTTTG
>OMNZ01024769.1:0-15538 GCA_900303255.1 Lesueurigobius sanzi | reverse complement strand
GGTGTGGGGGGTGTGTGGGGGGGGGGGGGGGGTTGCTGAATAATACGGGCCAGATTGAGAGGGGTAGACCACAGCACCTGCCCAGGGTCAGCAACTCACCCCAGGGGGCACTAACTACTGCCGTTTTCCCTGTCAGACCCGGCTCCCCCCTGTCACACTGGCAAAAGCTGTAGGTTTAAATGTAAAGAAAGGCGTGTGTGGGTGCCGTCTAGTCAGCTGTATGTGCTATTTTTTTTCTGTCTGCATTTTCTTTGTCACCGTGTTTGAAAAACTAAATAAAAGCAGCCATTTTCAGCAAATTTCTCTGATTACTCTGACTGTTTTTGGAGCGACTGGAGGGGAACAAAAGTTTTGTCAATTTTCGAGACACTTATATTGATTCAATAAACGGCGACACATTTGATAAATAGGTATTTCAGCAGCAGAGCACCGGCAGCTGAATGTTATGTATGTACCGTTTTAGCTTTATGAACCGAAATAAAATGAATTAAAAGTCCTTTAACTGTATTCTATTTGCAAACCAACGTGGAAGCATGTCAAGCCTAATGTTAGTTGTGGTGATTCTTTTCTTTCCTCACAACTCTTCTCCTGCTACCGTCGCAGGGCTGGTTGGTGTGTGAGGACCAAGCCTGTCAGAACCGGACCAGGCGCCTGCCCATCGCGTTCTCTCGCCACGGCCCCATCTGCCCCGCCTGCACACGCACCACGCTCCGACCCGAGGTAACCCAGACACTCGTGCCATACGGACTTTTCTCCTTCTCTGGCAGTTTTTTTTTTTAGCTTTAGCACATTATGGGCCCAAGTCACAGAGGAAGAGGACACAGATAAATAATGAAATTAAATCAGTTGTGTTTATGAATTGAATTTATGTATGAACGCAATAAAAACACGATGTTGCGGTGTCTCCCTGATGACGAGAAACCAGAATCCAATCCAAGTCCAATCCAAGACTAGACATGGACTTGACTAGCGCTGGGTACCGTTCTAATTCCTTTGACACCAGAACTTGAAGGCACTACACCTGATTTTTTCATAGTTGTGGAATGAAATTAGTTTTGTCCTCCTTTTAGTATTATTGTAAAGTCAAACCTTTTGTGGAAATAAGACATGTGCATCTAAATATAAAGCAATATTGTCAATTTCATGAATTTACAGGCAACCTTTGTCACATCTACTGTATGTGACAGTCACCCTAGAAAGTGACCCTGCAAGTTGTGACAAGTGCTTATAAACTTATCTCTATGGAGAAATTGGATTGAAGAAATGTGTGAGGAAAGTTAGGAACGTGTCTGGACAAATATTTAATTCACATGTTCCCTCTTTCTTTATTTGTAATGAAAAAATCATGTATAGTCCCTTTAAACGATTCTGTGTTTATGATACTGGTACCTGAACCATACGTTTTTCATACCTATACTACATTATTGGTCATCTAGTACTATAAAACAGAACAATAATGGTAATTTATTGCATTAAAGGCTTTCTTTCCATTTCTTTAATCATGAAACAACCAAGCAAGTTTGTCTAGTGCAGTCTCAGGACGCACCAGGCATTAACACTTGCTGTCTAAAGGAACAGTTTTTTTCCAATACCATTAGTGCCTACATTCTTTTGGATGCCAGACCGGTATTGTTTAACGGTACTCGGCCCTAGTCTAGACCAGGATTAATCTTCTAAACCGTGTTCAGAACCATTATGGAACTCAATATGAGCTATTCCTTCACTAATACAGTGTTGGGGCAACTGTTGGGTAGAGTGTGGTAACGTTCCCTTGGCGCAGATGGGCAGCGTTGGCTACATACAAGGTTTACCGCCACCAGAATGCACTTAAAGGTACAGAGCGTAACATTTTGGATTATACTGTTGCCAGCACATACAAAACACCAGCTAGACACAGAACATTATATTTCTGCAGTGGGAAATCAAAGAATGGATTTGGATGTGGATCTAACCTTTTTAAATCCTATATTTGGCTGCTTATCTTCATGGAGACGAGCTGGAGATGTCCCCGCTCCCAGTAAAGTTACCAGTCAGGTCTTAGTAGAGGAGCCGCTCACAGCAAAGACACATGTTTGTTTTTTCAACGATTAAAAATAAAAATAGATGGTTGTATTTGATTCTACTTATTGGGTGAAGTGTTACATGGTGCACCTTTTTAACAAGCTAGCTTTGTGAAGCACTTCGCAATTGAGATTTCCTCCCACTTCCCTTGAACATTTTCAATTCACAGCCAAGTAAACGCACACATCTCTATAGATTTTGTCCAGATGATGGTGCTATGGAGCCAGTTTGCTATATATAGCCTTATTAGTGTCCCGTTTCACTCTATACATTTCCAGCCCTGTTCTTTTCGATGGTGGTCTTTTCTTTATTGTGTGTCCACTTGTGTGCGACGGCGAGCACACCTTTTCGGGGCCGCTAAGAGCTGGGTGGTAGTTTAGCCATTAAAAGCATGTGTCTGTCTCACGCTGCTAGCCCACTTATGAACACTTTGTTAGCTTGACCACTGGATTTAAAAGAAACACTCTCCCTTTCAATTTGACCATGATGTTTCAATCTATTTTTTTTCCGTCCCCTCTGTCCCGCTCCTCGCCGTTTCTGTCTCAGTCCTCGCCCTAATTCCCTGTTGTCATTTTTTATCTAACATGTCTCGCGCCGCCTGCCCCATCCCCAGTTGCTTTGCTGTGTCTGGCTCTGTGGCGACAGGTTGTAAACCAGAGAACCAATTTTTGCTGTCACTGTAGCCACTTAGTCGCCCATTGCTGCGTCGGAGGGCCACGGCACTTTAAACCGCGGCTGAATAAAACATTTAACTCTCGCCGCTTCTTCGCACTCCTTCCTCGGCCCCAGAACCCGCTTGCGACTAGTTCTGGAGTAACAAACCGAGCAACCCACCACCTGTTGGTCCAGTCGAGTTACAATTGGAACTATTAATCTTCGTTTGTATGATGCAAGACTATATATACGACATACGACATATTACATACTACGACTGTGTTGAAGATCCAGCTTCCTTGAACTTTATTATGATAATCCTTCTGATTGTTCGACTCCTGTTTTTGAAGTTTACAATATTTAATAATCCGTCTCTATGGAAACAAATAGGGATAAGGTCAGTTAAGCGTCTCCTCTGATGCTGCTCCTGGACGTGCAAATGAATTTGCAATACATTTTCTCTTATTTATAGTATGTTATGGATACTCCTGTTGAGAATTGGAGTAAGGGTATCATCTTGTTTAAATGTTTTAGCAGAAAATACAACAAAAGAGTTTTAAGATGTTAAATCTAGGCACACTTGACGTTGAGTAGAAGGCTGAATGAAGAAACACAAAGCAATAGCTACTGGTGACCTCGAAAGAGAAGCGTAAATGCCAAATGATGACTGCCCTGACCCCTGACCTCTCTTTAAAGCAAACAGGCGTCGATTTGAGGGATCAAGTATTGTGCGATTCATGTTCGCATGTGTCTGAACCGAGCTGATGCATGGAGATTAATAGCCCAGCGGCTAACATATTAAATTGCTGCCAATTATGCAAAGTACTTAAGAGGCTATTCATGGCCGTGTGAGCTGCTGCTGCTACAGACCAGGCTCCACAACGGAGAAGGAAGACCAGGCATTCAACAGTCCACGTCCGAAAGGCATTGTTATCTAGACAATTTTAGAATCCATACAGCCCCCTCTTAGTCATATATAATGCAAGGCATGTGTCAGAAGCCGTATAACCACAATGTAGTGCAACTTTAAGGTTTTTCCCTGACTTGTTCGCTGCAGAGTTTTTGTGGAGGAGCTCCCCTTCCCCATTTCTCTGATGCATCGAGCTGCATTCACTGTCGCTGTGGGTGCTGCCTCTTCCTCTACTCTGTCTATCCCCCTCTCTTTCCCTCTCCCTTTGGACACTGTTGCGGAGCGTGATCTGATCTCCATGTAATGGGAGAGTAATAGGCACTCTGTCTTGATTGGTTGGTAATTTAGGGGAGTTATGCACAGGTGCAATTTGTAATATTTTCAGTAAATTAAATTTCTTTCTCTTCCTCTCCTTCCAGCGCTTTCTTCTCCCTATGCAGCGCTTAACTCAAATGGGCTTTTTTCTCGCCCTGTTTCAGATCTCAGTTCTGACTTTCCTTTTCTTGGCCTTTTCATTCAGCCTCTCTCCTCCTGCTCCATTCTTTTATTTTGCTCAGTCCCTCCTTAGCTCTTACACTGCCTCACTCTTTCTCTCCCTCCCTCCCTGTCTCTCTCTCCTTTTCTCCCCTCATTTTATTGATGTACGCTCAGGCGCCCATTAGAGCTCCCTTTTTCCCTCTAGTGGAAATTGCAGCATGTTAATTTTCACACAAATTACGGCAATAGCAGGTATCTCTATTTGATACATTATAGCGGGAGCAATCAGAGATAATTGAGTGCCTTTCAGAGGGAGACGGCTGCATTCACTGCCGGCTCAAAGCTGCCCCATTATCGCCTAATCGCTCTTTAAACACTGAATTTTGCCGAACAAAAATTCTTGTCATAATTTTGCTTAAGTGTATTTGGAAATCACAGTCCTTTGAGCGAGGATAATTGAAATCAAATCCCTTTCACTGGAGCTGACATTTCTACATTTCCCCCCAATTGAAATTAATTTCAAAAATTGAGCATGAATATCTTCAAATAGCAGGCAATTATGCCTTTCAATGGGGAGAAATTACCGGTGCTGAATCGTTGGAGGCTTGCGGGCGAGAGCACCAGTTAAATGCCTTTGTTTCCCGCCGTGTTTGCCTAGTAAAGATTTACATATATTGACTCATTATGGTGTCTTGTGAAGCTGATCGGCGTGACTACCACAACCGGCAATAACGCTCATCGCATCTAAAAAGCTCAAGAGTTTTAAAGCCTCGTGGCCTCGCAGCTGAGGAAAATGTATGTTTGTGTCTCTCGCTCTCCCTCCCTCTCTGTCTGCAGCTGCACTGTGTGAACATTGTAAATCCACTATTTACAACGCGTGTTTGTAGCAGAGCTGTACAAGAGCAGCATTCTACAGGCCTGGAGTCATCTGCCAGGCTTCTGGGACATGTCGAGTAATTAGCCGGTTCAGCGTGTGCTCTCTTCCCCCGCATGTGTCCAAGCATTGTCCCATTACTGACCAATACGCTCCGCACAAACCACATGGAGGTCAGGTGTCATTTTAAGAGCGTATGGGAGTCTTGAGCGCAGGTTTCATCATGAGTCATTTCCATGCGATTCAGATCAATTTGAATCATGCGGCGCCTTTCCCTCATCCCTTTCTATACGTCCTGTCTCGTTTGGTCAGCGCCGCTCAATCAAGCCTCATTCTTCCTGTTGCTGTCGCTGTACACAAGTTGCCGGACCTGCCTGCGTGTCGCGGGGAGTCACTCGGGGGAAAGGGAGGCAAAGGGGGTACGGGTTGGGGGCTGGGGTGGCTCCGTGCTCCCGGGAGAGAGGCAATTTCACAGCTGGTTTGCTCCTTAGGCAGTCAGGCTGAAAATGCTGCAGATTTGTGGAGCAAATTGAAATGGTGTCAGTGCAGGAACAAAAGCGGCGAGCTGAATGACGAGGTGGGCGTGCGTGCGCGTGTGTGCCTGTGTGCGTGTGTGTAGAGGTGGGGTTGAGGGGCTCTAAATTCAATAACAACCCTGTAACATTTTGGCCACGCCTTTCCGACACCTGTCAGTCAATCAGCACGCACCTTAAGGCCCGCCCACAATCAGTGGTGCATTGTTCGGGCGCGTGCTGTAACGTTGTCCTGCGCTTTTTATTTTCGAGAGAAGAAGGAGGAAGAGGAAGAAGAAGAAGAAGCGGTGGTGTGTGGTGTTTGCGCCGACCGAGCCTGTTCAACCTTGGCAACAGTAACCGAGGCTCCATTATGGGATGTGCACGGTTTGGTTGTTGACGCGGCGGAGCATCAGCGGTCAACAGCTGCGTGCGCCATGTGGGCAGCGGTAGACATCCATTAGACGCCGTTCGCACATCGCGTAGTTTGCATTTAGCTGCATTAGATACTCTTGCCACTTGATTATGCCACAGCAGTAAAAACTGAAATTACAATTACCCACACGTCTGGATTGGCAGGTATAATGGGCACACACCGAGGCGCGCACACACATGAATTGTCATGGGATTCTTCCTGGTGGTAATAATAATGCACTCAGCGCACACCTGATGGCAGTGTGGGGTCGGGGCTTAGCGTGCCCTCTCCAGTGTAGCGAGGAAATGACGAGCCAATAACTGCAATTAAACATGCAGTATAATGGCTAATCAAATTGACAGCCTCGACTGTTCGCATGCCTCTCTCACAATGGCTTATCACAACAAACTATTATGAGGGAGGGTGTTTCAGGCCTGATCCCCTCTGCTTTCTCTGTTTCTCACATTGCTTCTCTGAATTTGGAGCCGTTTGCTTGTTTTTTTGTTTTCTCCTTCCTCTTCCCTCCCATCACTCTTTCATTGTCTCGGTATGTTTTCCCCCGAAGCGTGTGGCTTTACTTAACACAGTGGAGATTAACAAAATAAGCATATTTGTGGAGGTAGAAGACTGGGTACAGAATGAGCACAGTTTTAGCAATGACGGCCTGGGTATTCAATAAGGTCGGATCAGATTTAACCTAATTATTGTATGTGGTGCATTTGTCTTTCTACTTTTAATCTTGTATTTACGCAGAACGCTGTGTACAATTTACTATGTGACTTTGCGATCCTTACTTTTGCGTTCTTAAGTATTGTTATAGTTGCCTTCAAACGTCTTTTGTCCTTTCTGTTTTCTCGACAGTACTCTGAGAAGGCCCTGTACAACCAGCTGTGCTTCTACAGATTCATCTTTGACTGGGAACATGCAGTCAATAAAGTACTGCCCGCTGATGAGAGAGGTAAGGATCTGAGTAAAATCCTCTTTCCAAAGCCATTTTCAAAGTCGTATTGTTCATCGCAAAAGTTTGCTACACGCCGTTCAATTTGTTGTTAATTTTTTTTCAGATCGTCATTTTAGTCTCTCTTGTGCTGCTCTTGATTTTTCTCATTACTCGCCGGCGCCGCCTTTAGAAGTAAAATCAAGTTACGACAACCACCGACGAAGTTTGAATTTTGATGTCCTAACAATGCTTCTCCACAAATACACATACAACATAGCATTAGCAATCAATGGTGCAACGTAAACCCTTTACCCAGGCTGCACTTAAAATATTCAGCATGATGCGGCGCACACATGCACACACCGGCGCGGCGTATGAGCAGTGGATATGGGTAGGGGGGTTAAGGACATTCAGCTCCTCGAGTCGACAGCCCTAATTTAGGAGACGGATTCAATCAACCACACATACAGAATGCAAAACGCTCCAATCACTGCAGAAAGAAAGAGAGGGCCCTCCACCGCTCAGCCTCTACCCCTGTCCTCACTGCCCATCGCTGTGGCTCTCTGCTCTCTCTCTCCTTTCTCTCTCTCTCTTTGCCTCTCCTAGACAGGCACTCGTTTGGCTGTGTTGATTGAAAACAGGTTTTAGATTTGGGGAAATGATAGGGGGAGTAATGGGCGCGCTGACGAAAGGATAGCCCTTCTCCTATAATGGGACATGGAGCGTATATTTCCCCCCTTGGACTCAAATAGACGCTACTCCAGCGCTCTGGGCGCGCTCAGTAGGCGTCAGCCACAAGGCCTCTTTACCCATAGTTCTCCCTGATTGATGTCACTTGATTAGAAAGGGCTGCTAGGCTGAGCGATTTATTTATTTGATTAAATATTTATGTATGTATGTTATTTATGTATGTATGCTTGAAGGCTGCAGAGTAGCCAGTGAGAGGCAGGGCTGGAGTGAGACAGCAGAGGTAAATATAATGTGTAATCAACAGATGACCACTCAGGAGATGGAGGCGCTGGGCCATTGTGGGCTGGGAGGGGTAGGAAGAGTACTAACATGATTATAGCCCCCTTTTTCACTTTTTTTATTTATTTCTGCCTTCGCCCAGACATAAGAAATCATCACCAATCAATTCCTGACTCTTCTTTCTTTATGTTCCTTTCTTTGTGCCGGGTTTGATCTGCCGTTGGCTTTCCACGCTCGCTCTCATTTTGTCTTCCACAATGCGCCGCGGTACAATACAGTTCAATCTCGGCGGCTGTTAATGTATTATTGTGCTTACATCTTGCACCTTGGAGAGCTGTGCGCATAAGACACAAACTGTACAAACAAGAATGTTGAATTGTTGTGCCAATGATTAGTTGCACAGCTTTGTGCTCTTCATTGTCAAACTTTGCATGCTGCTTTTCCATTACAAAGTTGGGAACTTGTGCAGACTAAACCAAAAGTTTAAAGTAAATCTAATTTGTGCTCAACTAACTGTATGTATTAAGTTGACTATTTTAGAAGTGATTACACTTGAACAGTTCAGTTTTGTTACAGTGGGTCTATTGTCACTACGCAAAAAGACTGCATAGATTATTTCTCGACAACAAACTGCAGTTTACTTATTCTGATCAGGTTTTTCTGGGTCCAGATTTATCATTTACTTGCTTGGGGATAACTCTCAGACTGTACCACATTTTCTGAAACGCGATATATGTCCAACTCAAAGCGGCTCCTAAACATGCTTTTCACAAATGGTCGAAGATAAATGTATGTGTATACGCGCATGCTGCTATAAAATATAGGTTTAAGGAGTTATCCCTCCATCCTGGGGCAGTAATGCCACATATTACTGCATTACACACCCAGGGGCCACAGTGCTCCGATTACAGGGAAGAGACATACAATCCTTTACACCCTGTTGTCTGTTTGTGCTCGGAGTGTGACTGAATGTCTCCCAGGATTATCTTCATATAATGCACCTACAAGAATTTATGAGCTGGGATTGTGTCTGAGCGCTGGCTTAACTCGATACCTTTGTATTTCTGGAGAAGACATTCAAGCGCAGTACAAGTTGGACTAAAAGTATCTAATTCCTCTATTGTTGCATGTGAACTGCTGTAAGTGCCTCAATGAGACACAGGTTTGTACTGGATGATGGACTCCTCTGTTACAGTCCTGGGAACACTCCCCAAGGAGAGACTAGAGGTCTGATGAAGCCTGGTGCCTTTTTTAGCCGCAGATTTAAGTTTTATTACTTTTCCCAGAGCCAAGCGTTTTATTTACTTAAAGCCTTTAGAATTCTATTTGAGTTGGAGCAGGTGCCAATGCAACTCTACGGGAGTAAAACTGAGACATGTTTTACTTGATCAGTATTTGGATTCACAAACCTGCCATGTTATTTTTTTGGCTGAAAGTCCTTTCTACTGGCCAACATCACGCACCTGTTTTTGTCACCACTTTTGGACACCTTTATGAGAAACTAATTAGACCTTACGTGTAGGTTCTCAGTCGTACAGGAGTTGTCCATCGTAGGCAAAAATTCTTCAGTCTTCATCTGTA
Organism: Lesueurigobius sanzi; assembly: GCA_900303255.1. Classification (NCBI taxonomy): domain Eukaryota; kingdom Metazoa; phylum Chordata; class Actinopteri; order Gobiiformes; family Gobiidae; genus Lesueurigobius; species Lesueurigobius sanzi. Next base: position 6,145 of record OMNZ01024769.1, on the reverse strand, counting down.
CTCTGTCGTTGAAGTGTAGGACGTTTCGATCTTAGTCCAAAGATCGTCATGAGCTACTGAAGCCTGGAGCACGCTGTGGTGTAATTGAACCTTAGTTCATATGTGCTGACAGAGAAGACATTGAACTTTGTGACCATTTATGTTTCATGTGGATTGGCCCAGGAATTTGAGAAATTAGAAATAAATCTGCTTTTTGACCATACCATAGTTACCGCCATGCAATTTTCAGTTGCCCTCCAAATTAGTTTTAAACTATAGGCTCTTTAGAGCAGTGTTTCCCAACCTTTTTGAGCCAAGGCACCCTTTTTACAGAAGAAAACTCCCAAGCCAAAAAATGCATAATGAAGAAGAAAAACATATATAAGTTGGACTGGACTATGTCGCATTTTTGGGGGGTGTATTTTACAAAATGAGAGACCCAAGAGCAGACATTTCATCTTGAAAGGCAAGTTATAATAGCAATAGAATAGACAACAACAGACTGAATGGTACGGTATGCTAATGTAACACATTGATGGTTATTCAGCTACACGAAGCATAAACAATGAACTGAATAGATGTCTGGTATGTTATACGCAACATATTAATTAATATATAAGTGACATCTGAGTATAAGTCATAGGACCAGCCAAACAATGAGGAAAAAGTGCGACTTATAGTCTGGAAAATACGGTACATTTTCTGTTGAATGCGAAGTGTAATTTGTTCACTGAACTCATTTCTTACACCACATGTGACCACAGGTTTGTGTTATTGTAAACAGCTGTTAGTTATATGTGCACTGATGTATTATTTTGTCATTGTGGCTGGGCTTGTTACATGATCTAGAGGCACTGACTACGGCTTTTAGGGCACACGATATTGTTCAGCCCTAAATACAACAATATACTGTTGCAATGTTGTGACTCTATCCATATCACAAGAGGAAACCACAATGCTATATTGCAAAATCACAAAGAAAAAAAAAACACTTGGTAACCTACAATGTGTTTTAGCCATAGTTTTCCTAATTTAGCTCCAATTTGGCCTTGATTGAAAGTCTTGTTTGACGGTGCTAAAAAATATATCGTTATCAAGGTATTTATTGAATATTGCCATTTCTTCTCGCATCACGCAGCCCTAATTGTATCCTATAGCATCAAGTGAAAGAGCAGTGTTGAGCGGAGCACTGTTTACGTGCATTTAAATATACACTCTAAAGCTTATTAAAGGGAAATATTGTTCCACGAATGATGCCCTGTGAGTCACTGTTGAGTGTAATTTGATCAGTGCATGTGTGTACTCTGCAGCTCGTGTCTGCGTTTACAAGCGTGCCCGGCTTATCTACATGGACATTGCATTTTGTGTTGATTGCTGCGACTGAGTAAAACATGGAGGTAATTTCATCCGCTGCAGGAGATCTCTAATAGATTATACACACAGCCACTCACTCGGGCGCTATGAAAAACATGCTGTCCATTCCTGAGCTGAACATCCCGTATCAATGACTTTCAAATCATTTCATGTCAGTTTTCATCTTCCCGTCTCCCTCCTTTCGGCGCGGCTCCATCTGTTGCCTTGCCTCCTCCACCCGTCACCGTCCCAAAGACCACCCTCCGCTGTCGAGTGTGGGCAGTATGATTGCGTGTGCGAGCAATAATGTAATTTTGCCGCATTGATAAAATATAAATTGTCCTTGAGCTGCGCTTTTCTAATGATCCATTTACCGACAGCCTCCCTGCCATCTCGCTGCTCTCTGCATTTGCACCTCTCCAACCCTCCCACTCTTCTCCTTCTTCCCCTTTTCTTCTCTTCCTCCGTCTCTCTCTCTCTCTCCTCTCCATTTTCTACCTTCCCCTCCCACTCTGCCGCCGATACAAAGCGGGGTGGCAAAATCTGCGGGTACGATTGTCAAATCAATTATTCATTCTGTGCAATTACACTCACACAAAGAAGTTTCCCTGTGCTCCGAGTGGTGATTAAATTAACTGCTATTCCAGCTGCCCGTCGCACCAGCCTAATAGAATATTCATGCAGACGGCCGACGGAATGGCCGATCTCCATTAACTTCATCATGCTCACTTAATTACAGGCTTGTTATTGTATTTACACCTAGTTAGTGCGTGCAGAGCCCCGATCTACTCGTGCCCGGCTTCGGCAGAGTGTGCACGAGTGTGTGACAACACCTAGTTAGAGCTGAGATCACCCCTGATACCCCACTACATGTGAATGTGTGTGGGTCGTGGTGCTGATGGAGGGCCATTACATCATTAATTAGGCAAGTTTTGTGGTTTCACTGTATGCGAGAGTGGGATGTGTGCTTATTTGATCAGTCATTGTCACAGTCTCCTCCTGTTGCTTGGTTCTTTCCTTTCGCCAGTAACATCTCCTCCTCATGATTGTAGAAGGGTATACATTTGAACCAGATTCTTTGTGAAGGTGTTGGCACGTGGGTGGACACTGGACACACATCATTTATATCATATATTATCATTTTCGATACTCCCGTTCAGATAAGATATCGCTCTCATAATATTCCAATCGCAAGAAGCCACAATATTATGACAAAATCACGGAGGTCTTCCATCTGAGTGAGATTTACACATTCTTTGTGAACAATCTGATGCAAAAATGTGTGGTAATCGAAATTTGTTCCTTTATTGCAATAGTGGCGCAAATGCTAGAGGATCATCTTGTAACCGGAGGGTTAGTGGTTCGAATCCCACAGGTGCACACTGTCATTGTGTTCTTGGGCAAGACACTTCACCACCTTGCCTCCAGTGTCTGTGTACACTGGTGTGTGAATGAGTTTTTATCCTTGTTATGGCAATCTTTTAGAATAAATGGTAATGTTTTATTTTAACACATTTTAATTTGATGAAATAAATTGCTTTGTTGAAATGGTATCGTAAAATATTGCATTTACTATACATTTTTACCACAATATTCAAGACGGTTGTCAAATATCGCCGTCTCACATCATGCAACCCTAGCTCAGATGGATTTGTGCAACTCTAATGTATCAAGGATCTTGTTTTTGTTTGCAATCGCAACTTTCCTTATGGCTTCAGACTTTGTATTGAAAGTGTTTTGTGCTGACATTCCATAAGTCACTTAATCTCTCCTTATTGTTCTTTTTGGCCTCCCCAAACCCCATCTCTGATCTCCCAGCCGCCCTGCCTCGGCTCTTTAAGGGAGGCTATTTATTTGAACTGCGCTCCCTACTGTGCTCCGAGTTGTGGCGAGGTCTGCCGCTCTTTCTTGTGGTCTCTGTGACTCTTAAATCATTCTTTTATCTGTTCGCCACACAGTGATTGAGGTGGAAAAGAGAAGGAGTGATGGAGAAAGAACGCGGGAGGGGAGGAGGGGGGGGCAAATTATTTTCTCTTACCTTTCAGAAAAGATGACATGATTGCTTTCGCTTGATCATGCATCATCGCGCCTTTCAATTCGCCCAGATAAATAGACTAGTTTGTCTCTGCCTTCCTTCCTCACATGGCCCCCACGCTCTGTGTCCCGGTCCCCTTCAACGGCTGGATTATCTAGTAATGGTTGCTGCTGCTGCCAAAGTCAACCACACCATCGAGCGCGTGCGTGCATGCCATGTTAGTCACATGTTTTTGAGTGACCGAGTGAGACTGGGCTTTTTAAGTGTTTAACAACGCTCTCCGGTCTCTATGGGGTCTGTGTCTATATAACCTTTGTTCCCTTTGCCAATTTGGTGTTTTTCCAGCGGACGCTAATGTAGGACACCGGAAGAACAAGACCTCAGGACTCAGGAAGGCATTAGATAGCGCTCTTAACAAAACCATATGGGCCATAATTGGTGTGCGCAAGAGTAGGACAGTGTGATTATGACATTTTATTGGAAGTCTATTGTCAATCTTGAGTTTTTTGCAGTCTTATCAAATCTAAGGCCAGTCTTGTAGCAGTAATGGTTCATGGAGTTTAAACTTTGGAGGCAAAAAAGAGAAACTGTTTTGCGTTAAATTGTACCAAAATATAGTAAAATACAAACAATATAATAATAATAATATGAGGAAAGAATTGTTTTTGCTGTATTGCCCAGCCGATGCCATTTCTATTAAACATATTTACTTTAGTGCGCTTTTTGCAAATGGTAAGCCTGAGCAAATGGAGAAGGGCATCCAATGAGTGCTTGTTGTAGAAAAACCATTGCATGCTGAGAAGGAGCTCATTTTGTGTGGCAAATCCAGAAGTGAAAGTACAAAGTTCTTGTTTTGTCCTCTTCCTTTTAAACTCCTCTTCAATCAGATCACCAGTTCCATCTCTGCGCTACCCATTTCCTTGCTGCTTCACCACAATGCCTTTTCGAGTCAATACACCAATCTTCCCAGTCTGTCTTAGTCTTCAGCTTGTTATTACTACTTGGTTTTATGATACTTTGCCTACACTCGGGCTTCTGTATAATGTTGTTTAGCAGAGAAGCCGCTGCGGTCTTCTTCCTGGCCTTATTGTGGCCCTCCTGAAGGGATAACAGGGACCAGATATTGACTATATGCTCGAGTTTGTCTCCTCCATCGATCTCCTGATCCTGTGTGCATTCGTACGCCATCGATCAGTTCAAAATCCTGTCATCACTCGCAAGGCTCAGAGTGATAGCATTACTGACGACGCTTGGACAGTACAGTGGCAGGCAGTTAGACATGAAATGGCACGGGCTTGGTGGTAATGCCAAGCTGCTGTGGCCACTTTTGAGCATACAACACAGAATCAATAATGTAAAGTGAACTAAAGTGTTCGCTGGACCTCTAGAGAAGCAGATTTCTTGTACCGGTTTATTGTTTTGGTTTCAGTGATCACCAATCGAAGATCACCTAGAAATATTTTGTTCTAGATCTACAGTCAGGTTTGCCAGATGGAACTCACTATTTCCAATCTTCATAAAAGGTTTCACTATTATTTATGAGAGAAAAAAACTAAATTAGTGAGTGGCCTACTGACATTTTACTTTGCAGTCACAATGTACGAATTCAGGCGGTGGTCTACAGCTGAGGCCAGAGGTATCCGTCGATTACGGTCAAGCGGTTGATGAAAGCTGGTCAAAATGCCTAGACTTTCATTTTCACTTTCTAAGAAAGTTTGGATTTCCTGGATCAAGCTGTGCATTTACAAAAGACACCATTCTGCCTTCGAAATTGGGAGTTCAAGTCCCGGCTCTAATAATTTGCTGGATTTTTCTTGCCCTCGGTGAAAAATATTTTGGCACATTTTTCATCTGGCCTAAATAGCAGCACTTGTATTATCAACATGAGGCTGACGGATACATGAGTTGTAGTGATGGCTGTGTGCACTGATCTCCACTTGCAACACATTATAGTTTAATGCCAATGTTTATCTTCCAAAGCTTGAGCTTAAGTTTAGTAGCTTGCAACCAGTTTTTTATTAGTTGTTTTGTTTTTATGGGTGATGGTTTTTATCCTGACCTACCATTAAGCTGTGCCGATAATTTGGGTTCCATAGCATCCACAAAATCAAAGTTTCCTCCAAATATTGGCGCACTAAGGAACATGAGCATTTCTGTAGGATTTCTACTCTTTGGAAGCGGTAGGTCAGAGATGCTTTTCTAGTTAACCCTCTGAGGACTTTTCATTGTTATTTTCGCCTGGTATTTTTTTGTTTTATTGCTTCTGAAACACCTCCTAATGGTGCACCATCAAGTGCTTGGACTCTTTATTTTCATAACAAATTGAACTAGTATCATCTGAATGCTGTATTAGAGTCATATCAATAAAGTAATCATGATAGAAGCAGAAAAACAGCCAAAATATTAGGCGAAAATTGAATTCCTCACCTCACTCTTTCCCCATATGCAAAAAATCAATGTATATGGCTGTGGACATTAGAAAATGTTTTGTGGGTTAGACCTGGCCCAGGAGATGGAAGATAAAGGCTGTAGTTACTGTAGAAATGTTTATATTTGACAAAAATAACAAAAGAATTTAGGCGCTCATAGCACTTTTTTGATTATAATTACACTAAAATATGCTTCTATAAACTTGACTTTCTATGTGAAATATGTGTTTATTCACCATATATTCACATCTTTGAGAAAAAAAACCAACAAAAAAATTGTCCTAAATGTTGCCCCATAGTTGTGCTGATTTTTGGCACAAATGGAACCCCATACTTTAGTCCTTCATGT
>OMNZ01024768.1:0-14252 GCA_900303255.1 Lesueurigobius sanzi | reverse complement strand
GCTGCCCCATGTGCACACTGTCGTTGTGTCCTTGGGCAAGACACTTCACCCACCTTGCCTGTGTGAATGTAGTGAGAGAGTGAATGTGTGGTGGTGGTTGGAAGGGCCGATGGCGCAAATTGGCAGTCTCGCTTCTGTCAGTCTACCCCTGAGCAGCTGTCGCTACATTAGTAGCTTACCACCACCAAGTCTGGAGTGAAAGAATAATGCCATGTAAAGCGTCTTTGAGTGTCCAAAAAAGCGCTATATAAAACCGATGCATTATTATTATTATTATCTGCGCCAACGGTCCCTCCGACCACCACCAACCACTCACACTTAGGCATTGGGTGAAGTGTCTTGCCCAAGGACACAACGACAGTCTGCACCTGCAGGAGCCGGGATTCTAACCCCCGACCTACCGATCATGAGACGACCCGCTCTACCACCTGCGCCACTGTCACCCCAGAAAACAGAGGACAAAATGATGCAAAACTAAACATGATTTCTCTGGTGCGTCTAAAGTAAAAGTAATTTGTTATTTGACTAAATATAAATGTGAGAAGCCAGAAAGCCAAATAATTATCGATGGTGATGTAGCCGATCAGTGTTCAGACAGCGGCTGGGACGTTTTGCGTAGTTCACAAGAGGCAGAGCGTCTGAAAACGGCCTCCCGCTGCAAACTGGACCAAAACCTGAAAATTGTCTTCCCTCTTTGACTAAAATCTCCAGATATTTTGGTCGACTCATAAAAACGAGGCCAGGTTAATCAATATCGAATCGGCATCGCAATTTTGGATGCTGCAATGACCTTGTTTTTTGCTTCCTTTTTCTAACTGAAATTTGGTAAATTAGTATTACTGCAACGTATAATAATAGTTTTAGAAGTGGATTTTGCTGACAATGCTAGTGCAGTGACAGTGAACAGTGGTATCGGTCACCGCAATGAAGGAAATGCATGACTAGATCTATTTTTTCATAACTGGCACCATCGATTTGTGGATAATCCACAGGTAGATAATTACTTTGTTAATGACTCTTGATGACTTTGGTGTGTTGTGGTGTTGTGTGTCGCCTTTTGGTTTTGTTTTTCCTTTTTTTCTGTGTTGTAAAAAGAAAAAAAAAGAAAAGAAAGAGTTAAAAAAAGAAAAGAAAACGGCCTCCCGCTGAGAAATGAAACCACCTACTCCAGCGTATTGAGTGGAGCCAGGAGTCAAAGGATACGACATGAGAACGACATGTGTTGTCGTGTGACAGATACTGTACGTGCTTCTGATACCAACGTACTGCTGTATTGTCGCCGTGAAATCTACGCCTAAGGCTTGTATTTCACTGTTCAAAATGTAAATAGGAGCTTAGTATTTGTATTTCCTCAATGTATTATTTAATGCTTAAGGAACATGGACAAACAATATTCAGCTGTTCACGCCATGCGTTACAGGACACGCTCGGTCCATCTCTTACCTCTGTACACCTCTCTTGTATTATCCAAGTCCATGCTCTCTCTCTGTTTACGACATTAGCATGTCCAAAGTGAAACCATGAGGCTCTGTATTGTTTTCTGAGAAGCCGCAGTCAAAGACGGAGACTGCGCTGCATTTGTATTTTAATTATGGCTTGATTTTCAGTCCTTCATAATGAAGGACGGCCTTCAAAATTTTCCGTCTGAGCTAAAAATATTACGTAAATGGCTGAGAGTTTTTGGTTAATGTAACCTCTGCTCTGAATATAATATGCAAAGTCATCCTCAGCCTTTGGAAAACAAACACTAAGTCTGGGGTGAGGCCTGCAGACGTTCCTCTCTGCATTGTAACAAGTGTTTACTTATTCATCCCACTCCATGGTGCAGTGTGTGTGATGTGAATACAAAGCCCACGGACCTTCTCTAAGCACTGGATCTGCTGCTTCTGCCGCTCGTCCAGCGCCTGGCCCTGAGTGAGCGTGGCCTCTCGCTCCTCCTCCAGTCGGACCACCTTGTCCTTGAGGCGGCTGCGCTCGTTGTCCAGGTCCCGGATGGCTGCCTCCTGGGTCATCTGTGTGGCCTGCAGGCTGCTGATCTGACCTGCCGCCGGACACACAGGGAGAGGTGCGAAATGTCATTGTGGTTTTTGGAAAGCAGAAGACATTAGCGAAGCCACTTTGACTTTTGAAAAAAAATTTTTTTAATGTTTTTGATTTGGTTTCAGGCGTTGCATTGATAGAGAATTCTCTCCCTCTTGCACAGCCTAACAAGGACACTTCTCGTACAGCCCGATGTTGACATAATTTGTTATAATTTGTTTCCCCTGGCATAAAATTGTCTCACAGAAGCCTGCCTTGGCCAAATTGCCTCATACAAGCCTCACTGGCATTCTTGGCTCTCTAGTCCATGCCACGCTTAGGTGGCCTATTTGGTTCTGTATTTTCAAACACATAGACACACAGAACTGGTCAAAAGTTTGGAAACACTTTTCTATGCATAGGTTTTTCTTTTATTTCAAGACTATTTACACAGGGTTCCCACTCTTTACTTGAAATTATTTTCCAGGTAATTTCCAGGATTTTCCATGACAATTAAAAGTGCTAAAATACATAAAACATTGTGATTAGGTATTTTGCGGTCCTCTCTGCCCTCCTCACTCACCAGTGCCCCCTGTGGATGCAATCTAATAATGACTAAAGCCTGTAGCTTCAGAGCTCAGAGCTCTTCAGAGATCAGAGTTTAGACATGTAAAGCATATGTTTTCTTGGGAATATGGTGAAATGGGGGGTTTGAGTGTCCTCCCCTGGGAAAATTTTGAAATGGAAGATAATTTTTCCCATGTTCTAGAGCATAATGAGCTCGTCTTTAGTCTGATGTGGTGGGCAAAGCATTGCTTACATTTCTTTTAAACAGAATAGCAAAGGGAGGAGAAATATTTTCAAGGACAAAATATGCTTTTTCCAGTACATTTGACATGTGTTTTCCATGACTGAAAAAGGTAGATCATTTTCCAAGTTTTCAAGGTTTTCCAGGTAGAGCGGGAACCCTGTCACCTTTGTGAATTATCACTGAAGGTGAAGAATTATGTTTTAAACAAAAAAGGTGAAATATATTCTTTAAAACAGCCACCCTTTGCTTTGATGAAATCCATTTATGAAGCTCATTGAGAAAAAGGGTGCCAATTCTGAAGAATTTTAAATGTAAAACATATTTTGATTTTTTTGTGGACCTTTAAACAGAACTTGGCCCGCCACAATAAGGTGGTAACAGGAAGTTGGGGCACTGTTTTACGTGGGTTACACATAGTTAAATGTCTTCAATGAGAATCATAAAATGTAAATAGTGTTGAAAATAAAGACAAAAAAAATGTGTTTACAAACTTTTGACTGAAAACTTACCCAACTTACATACGAAGAAACAAGAATTGAGACCAAGAAATATTTCAAATAAAGATCATTTACATTCAGTTTCAGATTCAAAGTTGCTTAAACTTTTTATTTTTATTTTAGATTATTTGTTACAAGGACAGTGCATATTAACAGTACAAATGTAAAATATGCCAGTTTTCATCCGTGGTCCTAGGCCAGATGTACTGAAGGCACCGCGAAGAGAGCTGCAACTTCTTTAATGTATTTTGTCTTTTATACATTTGTGTGTAGTTTTTCCTGCACATTGCACATAGTGGTCACCATACAGACAATTATCCAAATATTTTTGTACACGTTTTACGTTTTATTCATAACAATGAACGTGTAGCCAGTGCTGTGCAGTTTGATGCAGGAGACACCAAACTGTATCTGCGAACGTGCACGGAGCCGCATCTGTCAGCCTGGGTTTAATGAGCAGAATAAATCACTGTTATCTGTCGTCATGTAAAGGCCCTGACAGGTTATATAAATGAGAGCCGTTAGTTCACACTTTTATTAATGCCTGTGTCAGCCGCATTTAGAGGTCTGGTCTCATTTGTGTATAAACCGGTACACTCCTGCTCCGAGCAACAAATGAGTTGAATAGTAACCATCAGCAATTATAATTATTTAGGTCATTTGTATATCTTTTCTATCTAAATTGGCATGCCCTGTAGTTTTTAAATAAAGCATATGATTATTATACATAACTAGCAATTATATTTCAGTCATATCTCAAATGCTAATGCAGGAAAACATGCCGGGAACTTTAAGAATTGCACCTCTCCAAAGTGTTGCAGCATTACTAACCAATAAAGGGCCATCATGAGATATTAAATGAGAACGTAACATGCAAGAAGGCACTAAAATCCAGCATAATTGATTACATACAGGAATGTGCCATTACTTTGCTCAGAGGCGGCTGGATGCTCGAAACATTGCATTACACATCTGGGAAGTGCTAAGTGGGTGTGTTATGCAAATGTGTGAAAGGCCTACTGGCTTTGAGGAGGATTTCCGTGGCCTGTTGCTGGACTCGGTCTCTGGCTGCCTCCAGCTCACACTCTGCTTCCTTTTGGCGGATCTCCACTATCTCAGAGTTCTGGGTCACCTCGTCCAGCTGCCTGTTCAGGTCCTGGACGGGAGACAAAACAACAGCGGGCACAAGAGAGCAGAAAGTCAACACAGTGTAGGTTGTACAGTGAGCTCAATTAGCTAAGGTTAATGGTGGGATAGTGAGGAGGAAAGCATTCAAGGAAAAGTGTGCGGTTCATGTTTAAATGGTTAAAACACTTTGCGATGCAAGAAGGGGTAATGATGTTTCTAATAAAATAGTATTGAGATAGATCATTTTTATGTGACATTTGTGGAGGGCAAATCACAAAGAAAAACTGGCAATGTTTGCTTGGAAAGCTAATCAGTGGGATAATCAGGTTAGACAAGTGTGAACTTCAAAATCACACAGAAATGAAACAACAAGTCAGCTGCTTTGTTGATTTGAAAAACAAACCACAGTGAAAACATTAAAGGTCCTTTAATTTAGGATTTGTCCTATTTTACTATATATATACACTCAGACATACTGTATGTGGGAATTATTCTGTGCATCTAATTATAAAACATTGTAGGTAGTTTTGTTTCCTTGTAGGTTTTTTGTTTGTTTAGTTATCAGGACATGTAAAAAGTTAAAAGCCATTTGGCTAATTTCTGTTGTATATTTTTTGCTAGTTAAGCCCTTCAGTAGAAAGTGATGTCAATGTTAAACTATCTATAAAACTTGATGCACTTTTCACTGTGTTATAAAAATGTTTGTTTAGTTAGTAGTAGTAGTAGTAGTTTACACTGGTTAGGACAACCTAAAAGGGGACTCGACCTGAGAGCGACACTTTAGGGTCTGCGTGAATCCAGCCGCACCACTTTAGACCGGTCTAAAGAGCCGCACTCGGAGCGGCTCACACAGCTATCTCTGACTCTGCACCGGCCCAGATGTGGAGTGAAGGCGGCCGACCTCGGACCCACCTAGTGTCAATTTCATTCCACTTGAGCGAAGAAAGGGCTTCTAATCTTAATAGAGGCTATGCTATGCTGCTGGACGAGACGTGCTATTTGGAACATGTGTCTGACAAGACAAAATTGGATCAACTTTATCAAGGTACATCTCTCTCTCTCTCTCTCTCTCTCTGCCCCTCTCCAACCTCTGTGCAAAGTAAAGCCTTTTATAACATACACAGCACATCAGTGTCACTGTATTTAGCCATGCACACAGCGCCATGCACACGGCTGCCCACTGATCCTGATGGGTTGCCCCAGCGGCATCGAAGGATGGGTCAAATGCAGAGAACAAATTTCCCTACAGGGATCAATAAAGTATACCTTACCTTACCTTACAATGCATCATAAAAGAAGCTACCACATATAACATTTAACTCTTTAACCACCAAATTCCTTTTAGGCATTGCAAACAGCAGATAATGTATTTCCAATTCCTCTCACATCTCCAAGTTACACCTACACTTTCACCCACTTTAATTCTGATATCCCTTGTTATTTTGTTATGATGTGTTGTTTGTTGATATTGCTTTTGACCTAAAGGCGGGCACCCAAGTAACACCAACAAAGTAACACTGGGTACATTTTGGCAGCTTTGGCGCCTAAAGGGTTAATAATCAAAACTAGCAAAAAAGGAGAAATGAATGAATATCTTAAAGGACAAGACTTTAAACCGTATTGCATGTGTGCCGGTAATACTGATGCAAGGAACATAAATGATGACTCCCGCTCATTTAATGAGAACTAGACGTGAGGCGAGATTCAACAGGCTCAAACGCACACACACAGGGCAGCACAGTGTAATCTGGTGTGTTCTCCTCCGGCCTGAATCATGAGAGCCAATTTCACATCTTTCACTCCTATCAAACAGGCAGCCTCCAACTTAATTACCGCTGCCATCACAAAGACAATGAAACGCACTATGATAATAACCACAGAGGAGCTGCTCGCAAATTAAACCCGACGGGTGTGAAGAGGTGAGCTCAAGTGAGGCCAAAGGGACCGAGGCAGGTAGGATGAACTATTGACCCCAGTGTTTGAAGAAAGCTGTGCGTGGTCTTTAAGATGAAAAAAAAGAAGAAAAGGCAGACCATTCAGCCTCTGGAAATTAGATTTTATGAAATAAGTTCTAGCGCTTCGTCCTGCTGGGCCTATGCTGGCACACTTATTGAATCATACATATTTTTTTGGAGTATTGCTTGTATATCATCTTTAAAAAGGTACACCGCGTAGCATTCTGGATTATATTGTTACCAGCAATACGAAACATGCTCCTGATGATCAGCTAGACACAGAAAATTATAATTTTGCAGTGGGTAATCAAAGAATGGATTTGGATGAGGACCTAATCAATTTAAATCCCACATTGGGCTACTTTTAGTCGACATCTAAAAGAAACACAATGAAATCCTAAATCAAGACCAAAATCAGGATCTATTACAGGCCATTAATCACTGGCCTTTTTTAATATGAGAAAGCAAAAAAAAACTCCAGCACTCCAGTTTCCCGGTTTTTATAGGTTTTAATATTCCGGTTTTGCCTCTGATCATACAAACACATTTTCCAGATTATGAAACCCTGAAAATAGCAGTTTCCCGGATATGAGAAACCTGGATACTCTGGCTGGGATTTTTCAGTAGTAACCGGGAGATAGCGGCATGTACACGCTGTTACCCGCTTATGAGAACATCTTGCGAATCTGCTGTTCATCGTAAACAAACACGGCGGAGCCCTGTGGTGGCGCCAAGAACGAAACGATCCTACAGTTGTGCTCAAAAGTTTACATACACATGATGACACAAAAACCTTTATTTCACTCATGGTTAGTGGTTGCGTGAAGCCATTTATTGTCAAAAAACCTGTTTGTTTACGCTTTTCAATTAGAAACCAGCCAAATGTCCCTGATCAGAAGTTTACATATTGATGCTTCGGATATGAGAACACTCAGCCTAAGTTTAGTTGTTTGGCTAATAATGCTAATAATAACACTGACACTAATCCTTATTTATCTGATTCATATTGGTGTAGACGACGGTATTTTGCTCCAAAATATAGTTTAGGTGCCTGCGCAGTTGTAGCCTCAATACAACAAGATGCCAGGACGCCAGACTTTATTTGATCATGTAAACAGGGGATATTGTCGAGCCTTTTTATTTTCAATGCTGGTCCAGCTTTAATGGACCTGGAGAGACACAGAGGACGCGAGACCAACCCGGCTTAAACTTCCCAATAAAAGACAAGAAACTCGAGTGCATATAAACACACTCACAGTAATGTCAGACGGAAGACCTCAGTGATGCTATGTTGGCTTCTTGCAAAACGGACATTGCATCAGCTCACACTGCTATCACAATATTTTGGTGATTTACTGTCAGAACGAATCACACACACTTTGTCTTCCCCCGTCTCCAGTTTCAAGGCTTGTGCCGCGGTGAACAACTTCTACTTCCTGAAACGTAAAAATGACTTGCAGGTGAATTGCCGTACAGCTTCATCAGGACGTTCTGCGAGATGCTAATTGTGCCCTGATGACACTCGCGCATATTTCATTACAGAAGCAGCAAATTAAGCAGTCACAGGCAGCTTGAGAAATGCTGCGTAACAAGAATAGCAGACGTTCCAGAATTGGTTCATTTTTAAGCACCGCCACATTTGGCATCGATATTATTTACTTGATCATCATAGTGCGGCCAAATGTAGAGCACAGATGGGGATCATTTATACAGAACAATTCACATTTTGGAAATAGGACTATATTTGCTTTTTTTGAGAATCTTTTCTAAAACGTTTTTCTCTTTGCCAATAATTTATTGTGTTTACAGCGAACTGGTGTTTTTGTTTCTAACTAAACTTTGTAATAATTGGGCACAGCTTGCTAAATTAATATTCTGAACATTAATGAACACAATTCCTTATGTATGGAACTGCATCTAATTTCACTATTAATGGACATGGTTGCATCATTTACTATATATCCATACTTGTAAGTAAAAGTAGGGATGTTCCGATACCGATACTGGCATTGGATTCTATGATGATACCACAGATTTTTCAGGTATCGTATCAGCGAGTATCTGAACCAAAACCTATGCGATACCATATACTGTAGCTTTTGTTGCAAGAGTGAACTGAAAACTGGTAAAGGGCCCATCTCACCGGCCTGGAGACTAATTCGCAACCTCCAGAGACTTGAGTCTCCAAGACGTCGGCGAGATGTCTCCGCAAAGTCTCCGTGAAGTCTCCCGGTCTTCAGGGAGTTGCAGGAGACCTGTTGGAGACTTTTTCAAGTCTCCAACAGGTCTCGGAGAGGTTCAGTTGTGGAGACTTCGTGGAGACTTATTTTGAACATGACCAGGGAGACGTGACAACGAGGTCTCTCAGAAGTCTCCGAGACGTCTCTGAGACTTCGCTGCAACTGAATTGAGACCTCCCCGAGACCTGATGGAGACTTGGAAAAAGTCTCCGACTTGTCTCCTAAAAATTCAAACACGTTTGAATTTCCCACAACTCCCTGGAGACCTCCTGGAGACTAGAAGACTCCACAGAGATGTCTCAGAGACTCAAATCTACCCCAGGTTTTGAACTAGTCTCAATGGGAGGTGAGATATGCCCTTCAGACTCTGGGAAGTCTCTGAGAAATCTCCGGGAAGTCCCCGCCGGTGAGATACAGCCTTTACGTTTGTGCATGTGTGAGATGTTTTCCGCTCATCTTCTCCGCTGGCTTTTCTGAGAAAGGATATTATCATATATGACGTACAGCGTCTTGTTGTGGATCCCAAATATGTCAATATTTATGGCAGATATATGGGTGAGAGGCGGAGGGAAAGGTGTCCGTGGAGACACTTCCTGATGCACGGCTCGGCAAAACATCATAAAATAACCAGAGGGTGAGTATGGTCTTTTGCCTACTTTAACATTTTAGCTAAGATGTTTAGGGACAAAACTACACAGAACTCTCGAAATTGCTCGCCCCATGACCGCGTCTCGCCTTAAGTGGCTTATTATGGAATCAGATTAAGCACTTGTGTCACATTCTGTGATATTTACATTTATGAAGTAAAATATGTGTCACAAAAAAAAGGTCAGATTTTTGGTAAAATAAACGCTTAATGTTCTGGTTGGTAGTCAAAAACTTTCAAATGCACATTAATCCAGTAATCCCTTTCTCATAGGCGTTTTAAAAAGGTCATACTGTCTTCTTAGTTTAAACTGTTTTTAACATTCTTTTAGTAAGACAGGAGGTTTGTTTTACCTGCTTGACTAGTTTCGGCTAACTTCCTGTAGCCTTTATCTGAAGCGTAACGTGATGGTGAAGTGACGTGTCTGAGGCGGCTTATATGGAGGGGGGAAGCTTGCGCCCCCTACATGACTGACGCCTTCTCCAGGGCCGCGTCCCAGGTGTGAGAAAGGGAGTATGCTCCGTTGCCGCTACTTGTTACTTGCGGCACGGATGACCCTGGCATTGTCCCAATCCATAATGTGCTTCTCTCTTATAGTGATTGCATATATATGGCTGATTTGAGGTTTTCCTGTGGTGCTTGTTCTTTTATCGCTCGTGTTTGTCTGTTGGCTGTCTCCTTTTCACACTCCTTCAGGTGCTCCTTCTTTTGTATGTTGAATGGTTGGCAAATCTCATAGGATTTGCCAACCATATCATAAGCCAAAGGCCGGGATCACAGACCGAAGGAGCCATAATGTCCTAACACAGCCACCCACACATCACACCAGTGTTAACTCCATTTGATGGCTCTATTTCCAGCAGTAATTATGTCTCCGGAGATTACTGGGCTTTTCATTTTGTCGTGGCAGACGCCAGAATAACACTTCAGACACCAAATTGAAAGGGCTCTGATTTTGCTGTGAGAATGGCTGGGTAAAGTATCTATCAAAGCAACTATTTTAATAGGCGCTAACAAGCTTCAAGTTTGGAGATGCAGACGAGAGAACCGCACCAATATAGTCTGGGATGACCATTTTAAACACTAAAGATCCTTATTCTCTCGTCCTCAATTTTTCTCTGACGAATTTCTGTTGCTTCAAGTTAAAACATTTAGCCATAAACAAAAACAAGCCTTCATTTTGAAATAATTGCTCAAAAACGTCAACACAACAAAAACGAAATGGCACAATTTTCAGTTTTAGCAAAATAAATTGTCAATGGCAATCCTCCTGTCTGCTCCCCCACAGTGATCTAGATTGAGATTACCATGAACCAAGTAAATCTAAAATATAATCATCTATCATCTCTCTCTAATGTTGCATAAGTCAGAATGATCTGAAGATTTAAAAAAACGCCTTCTTTCAGCTTGTTACAGTTCATTCGGATCCATTTCTTCTCTAGTATGAACCCACAGCGGGAGTGCAGGGATTAAAAGATGTGTTCACAGACTGAGGCCTTATTAAGAGATTATTGTGATCTAGCACCATTTGTGAGATTTGTGATGATTCACCAACCATACATAGCAACGACCAGAAAGACTCTTCAAAACAGGAAGGGCAAGTACTGTAGTAGAATCTATGATGCATTTGAGCTTTTAACCATGTAATAATGGGGAGTTCAGCAAATAATTCAGTAAATAAAGGGAGTTCAGCTTCCCGATGGCCCTGTGTACGAAACTGTTCCTCAGTCGACTGGAACTGACCCGTAGATTCCGCAGTATCGTCCCTGAAGGCATCACCCTAAAGAGACTGTGTAATGGTGTGATGGGTGCGAAGGGTCCCTGGTGATTTTGATGGCTTTGCGGGTGAGACGGGTGGAGTACAGGTCCTTAATAGAGGATCTTCCACAGATCTTCTCCGCTGCTCAGTGTGACTCACTACTTAACTACTACAGTAAACCAATGCTTAACTTCTAATCAATAGTTCTTCAGATATTTTGGTCATTCATTCTTTTTTAAAACCTAATTAACTATGAAGTAACAATTTATTGTTGGAACTCTTTCTGGATAAGTTTATGCTTTTACTTGGAAACAATGCTTTTAACACAGCTTGGACATGTGGAGAAGGAGGATTACGACCAAGATTGGGAACCTTTTGGGTTTGGATGATCCAATATATCAGCAGATATTTGCATATTTGTCAAATATCGGAAAAAAATCCCCCACCGATATTTTTTCCCCAGTTACCTGCCATTTGTCTACAGCACACTTGAGCCTGCAGCAGCACAGATAGGCAACAGTTTATTCAAATGTGCTGAAATGAGTTATAACTCTTAATAAAGAATGTCCAACACAAATTCACACAACAAATGTCCCCAAGAGGACCCCAGTTTTCATATCGGACCATCCCTACTTTTGGACAGGCTACATGTATGCACTGGATATTCACAACAACAGCTGTTCAGTTTTTTGGAGGATGTAACTGTGGACAAGCTGTTTCTTGAGCTGTCTGCTGCCTTTAGGTTTGGGTAAGTGATTATGACACACTGCGCTCTGGTGGGGCTCGCGCACATATAATACAATATGCATGGCACACGCTGCAGAACTCATAAATTGTAAAATGTAGGCAAAAAATGCATCGTCACTTTTGTGCAATGCAAATTGTAGAACTAATCCTTAATAAATGGTTAAATCATGGTCTAATACAGCATCTATACGTTAAATTATAATAAATAACCAAAGCATCTGTAGAACTATTGATTAGAAGTTAGAAACATTCATTTACTGCAGTAGTTCAGTAGCTATGAGTCATACTTAATTAATTAATTAATTGTTCATGATGAATTAGTGTTAATTCATCATTTGTTCAGGCTAAACAAGGTGTAGTTATTATAGTGTTACCCTACATCAGGATTCTCCAACCAGTAGCTCGGGAGCTACCGGTGGCTCGCCAGCCCTTTCCAAGTAGCTCACCAAAGGATTTTCATTATTTATTTATTTTTTGTAATTTATATTTTATTAAAGGTGTTCTTTTATATTTCTGTGACCCTAAGGTCAAACAATCAAGGTGTCACACATGATATACAGTACAATAATATACAGTCACAGGAGTATGAAACACAGGGGTTGATAAGTCCCCCTCCAGAACCCCCCTCTCCCTCCCCCATCCTCCACACTGCCCACCCTCCTCCCCCTACAGCAGAAATATTAAGGCTAAAGTGTTAAATAACTGAATAACTTTCTGTATTTGCTTGATTTTCACATTTGCTCTGAACAAAACATTTAAGTGAATATAGCAATGTATAAAGCAAAAACTACACGCATTTTCTTTAATTGTGGTGAACTATCATCTTGGCAGTCCTATCCACCTTATTCAGCCCCACCCACTTTTGTGAAAGTATTTCCTGTTTGTCTTAGCACTTCCTGTGAGCTGGGATTTCCATTATTGTCAATGTAAGAGTGAAGAAAATAAAATGGGAATGAGCAAAGAACTCACAAAAAAAACTAATTGTCTGTGAGGAGCTCTAAAGGACCAAAGCTGATGGATATATTCACACAGCAGTTTGTTGTAAATGTTACATGTTTCACCAATAACAAAAATCAAAGCCAATATCAGCTTTTGTCAGACCTGCAGTTTTACCAAAAACACAAAATGGTGGCGCCCATTGCAACTTCCTGAAAAGGTGAATAGGCCTAATGTTTCTTTGAAGCATAAGTAGCTCACTGGATAGAAAATGTTGAGACCCCTGCAGTAGGTTAGAGTCTGCCATCTTAATTGGGAAGTGATTTTCAAGGGATTCATAATATGGACCAGGTTTGAGTTGCTGCTAACACTTTATTCAGCCCGATGCCATGTCACAGAGCTTCACAAAAGGCCGTCACTTCCTTATCTGGGTTACAGTTAATTGCACTGCTGACTAATGAAATGATTAACTCCAGGCATAGCTGACCTTGATTGGCGGCGGCAGAAAAAAAGTGCAATCAGCTATAATTTCACAACCGTCTGAGCAAATCCGAACAACAAAATAGACCTACTTTACCAATCCCCCCGGAGCACGCGTCAACGCTATATTGGGGCGTTCAGATAATCCTGTGAGTCGTTCCCATAAACTTTGCTGAAGTTAATGACTAGAATATTTTTGAGGGGAAAACACAGGGAGTTATTTTGGTCTTCACACGAATTAACGTTGTTGCACACAGACAGGTGGGATTAGGGGGATGCAAGGTTCTGAGCACCGTTGACAGCTGAAATTAGGATTCTGCTATAAGGGCCAGGGGTTTTTGCAGATATGGCAAACTCGCTGCTTCAGTTCAGATAATTTCATGAATTTCTCTCCTGGTTCTTGTTCTCTCAAAATATACTGTTCTATACCGTAATGAGCAGGTATTTAAGTCTGTGGCAATATGCTATACATAATCTTTAGAGCATACTGGATATGTTGTATATTTGACCAGGTAATGCAACATTACAATACAATACAAATGTATTAATTGCAAAACCAAGGTGTACACGTCTGGAAAACTGACAGTCACAGTCAGATAACTGCTTTTGTAAACAATCTCTGATACAAGAGTCAGATAATTAGATTTTATTCACTGACACAAAATACAAATGTTTCTGCTCGTGCCCTGTCAATACAGGCATCACCATCAGTATAGATGCGTTTCGGTTACGTGACCTCAGTGGTCAGGTCCGCCATTTTGTTGCCTACTGGCTAGAACAACAGTGTATCAGCCTATGCGTCTCTATGCCTGTTTTATATCTATGGTCTTCACTGACTGAACCCAAGATGCTACATCTGAAAATTACACCTCAGACAGAAGAACAGAGCTGATACTTAAAGAAAACCAAAACCTTTGGATTTTATCCTTATCAACCGCCTGGAGCGTTACTGAGAGCAAGGCCTGTGATATGGATAACATTTGTGACCATCGGTGCACATTAGCTACAAAAACATTAGCTACTGCTGCTCAGCT
>OMNZ01024763.1:3753-14568 GCA_900303255.1 Lesueurigobius sanzi | reverse complement strand
GTGAGGCCGTCCTCCTGTGGACCCACCACCTGCAGGAGGAGCCATAAGGGACTGGTGCAATGTGATCCGCGACCAGGTAACAGATTAAGTGGAAGATGATGGATGTCAACAACGTAAAATACAAGCGGCACAAACTGTGCTTCATCTGTACATTACAATGAAAGTAAATTCATTTGATAGTTGTGGTCCAAACACATTCCTAACTTTCCTAATGCATTTGTAAAATCCCATTTCTTCATAGAGATGACTTTATAAGCAAATTTCACAACTTGCGGGGTCACTTTTTAGGATCTCGGTCACAGGAATGACAGAAAAGTAGCCTGCAAACTCATGAAATTGATTTAAAAAAAATGCTTTATATTTAGATGCCCAGTAGAATTTCCAGAAATATCCGAGTTTACAATTTACTAAAGGAGGACAAAACAAATTTCATTCCTCTTCTTGGTGAAAATCAGGTATAGTGCCTTTAAGGATCGGACCACAACGCCAATTATGGACCAGTGTCCCACTATTGTTCAGCAGTCTTAACCACTACGGCTTTAGCTTCTTCTTTCTCTTTAAACAAACTTCTTATTCAGACGAATGAAGAAAAGAATCCGAGGCACTACTGTGTAGAAAAAATATATACAAGTCCTTTATTAAAACATGGACATGCCTACGCGTTTCGACACAAACGTGTCTTCGTCAGGGCAAACGTTTTGTGAATGGGTAAAACCCATTGTGTCGAAACGCGCAGTTTGTGTCGAAACGCGTAGGCATGTCCATGTTTTAATAAAGGACTTGTATATATTTTTTCTACACAGTAGTGCCTCGGATTCTTTTCTTCATTTATCGGAGTACCATGGCCTCATCCTAGTAGTGCACCTGTGGATTACACTCCTTCTCTCCAGTAGACCCGTGATGCACTCACCTACTCCTTATTCTTGTTCAAAAACTTCTTATTCAATTTATGGATAACTTGTGATTCTGTGACTCTTCTACATCTTATGTTACAGATACTTGGAGATCACAGCCAACCGTACACAGCCACAATACTGTAGATCAAAGCTCTCAGTCACAGAAATCTTGATAGCGTTTACTGTAAATCACCATGCGCTGCTCGGGGCCCGCTTCGTCTGAGGAGGCTACTGTAAAATATCTTTGACAATCGGAGGAAGAAACGCACTGGTGTCAATAGCCTGATTACAGCTGAGAGGGTTGTATTGATCTGTGCCCGAGAGCAAGACGGATAAATTACATGGAGTGAGTTTGCCTGATCAGGAAGTGAAAAGTGTCATACATTGCGATATAACTTCGGAGAGATGAAGGCGGAGGTGTGGAGTGAGACAGGACGGCTCACGGTTAATGACAGAAAGCAGAAAGGACACACAGGCGGGACTTTAATATCACCTTGTTTAATTACACAGACATTTACACATGAGCAGCCTGCCTTCTCTATGCCGTTCCGTTTTTGTTTTTTGATTTTTATGATTCATTATCGCTCCCAAGGTTTTTGAGGCATGAGGCGAGCCTGGGCCAAAGTGCTCAAGGAATTCAGCAGGTGCTCAGAGCTTGGTCAGAAACAAACAAACCAACGAAAATCACATGGACTCCTCTGTATCCACCAGGAGCAGTCAAGTCTACAGTGGGCAGTCAAAGGCAAAAAACTTTTGGCTAAGATCAAGTGTAGCAGAAACATAAATATTATTGCATTTTAAGCACCTATAATATAAACTGGTGGATACGGTAACGTGAATGTGATTTTGTGTAGTTCCTGACCAATCTCTGTCCAGCTGCTCGGTCACAGGTCTGCAGCCCTGCAAATCTCAAATAAATAATATACAAAAAAAAGAAGAAAAGAAACCACTCCCTTTCAGCAAAACACATGGCTACTAAAATAGTACAAAGACTTTATGAGAGTAAGTCAAATGTTACTTAAAACTCATTTCTCTGTGTATATTTACATACAGATCCATATAAAACTGCAAACATCATCGAGGGGAGAATTGAACAATGACGAGTGGCCGCGCCCTTCAGATTGATACATTAGTAAGAGCAGCTATAGCTTTTCAGCTCTTTGGTAACCAACGTGGTGACTAAAATAGACTTTCCTCTGCCATTTTAGCTTTACAGTTATACATATTTATTCCCAGAACATGACATTTTTAAACAATCTTTAAAACATATCACAAAGAAACAAAGATGGCGACTATGCACAAATCTACAAACTAAAACAAAACGACATAAATGATGCTTTAGATGTAAATTTGCGGTCCACGTCAGGTCTTTGTACACTTTATCGTTTACTCGGTTGTCAGCGGCGAATGAAGCCTCCCGCAATAACAGCTCTGGCATCCGGCCCATAGACAGACCAGCAGCACAATCGGGGCCAAGTCTTACGAAAGCTGGCCAAAAGGGCAACCATTCTACATTCAATTCTCTCCAACACACTGCCTTGCTACGTAGCACCACTGCAAAGATAAGTGTTTGGGATCGTTCAGACTAAACGGTTAAGATGAGTGAGGAAAGTGATGTAGACTGTTGGCCATAAAGTAGAAATACTGCAATGCTCGTCGATTCATTTCTCAATTTATTCCCATTTGCAAAAAAAACGCGCTGCCTGGCCCCTCAAAAAAGTTGTCACCCAAATAAAAACGTCACAACCTCCCTTATATTGTTAGTTTTAATTGATGGCAGCAGACGTTTTCCGTGGCATTGTTTCGATAAGCTTCCGCAATGTGATGGATTTATTTCCGTCCGCCTGCATACAGTAAATCTCGTACTGACGGTGGGAGAGTCGGACAAC
This sequence comes from Lesueurigobius sanzi, assembly GCA_900303255.1. Classification (NCBI taxonomy): domain Eukaryota; kingdom Metazoa; phylum Chordata; class Actinopteri; order Gobiiformes; family Gobiidae; genus Lesueurigobius; species Lesueurigobius sanzi. Next base: position 11,783 of record OMNZ01024763.1, on the reverse strand, counting down.
ACAAAGCCTTTTCCAGCACATCCAAGATTCTTAAACGTAACCTCAACCCAAATCATAACAAATCCAGATGGTGGCTTTTTTTTTTCTTGGCCAGGCAGTGCACATCGCTTGACAAGATGCTTTGAAATAAGACATCTTCGTTCTAACTTTATGGACATCAGCGTGAGAAACGAAACCGGATAGAGGCATCATCGAATGCAAAAATCACTATAAACACAATTACAGAAGTGGATAAGTTGCAGAACCAGTGCCACTTCTTCTCACCTCCTGATGGGACAGTCATAAAAGGGTATCAGTTCATCTCTGTAAAGTCCATCTATCTCCTGCTCTCTTCAGATAAAGTGCCGTTAGAGTCATTGAGAGCTGAAAGGTTGCCCACTGCATCGTTCTCGCTCTCCCCCCACTCGCCCTCGCGTTCGCATATGACCGTCATGGGGCTGCTGAGTAACCGGCTGCGAGCGTTGTACTTGCTGCTGGCGGCGGAGGGCGGCGTGCGCGAGCGTCCGTATTTCATCCCGCTGAACGCGAAGGAGGGGGAAGCGGGCGAGGCCAGGGGCAGGGAGTCGTAGCGGTTCCACTCGTCGGAGGGTCTCTTGCCGCGGCCGGGCGAGGCGCACGGGCTGTGGGGGTTGAAGGTGGGCGACCCGGGCGAGGCGGGGGGGTCCAGGGCGGACTCGGAGCGCGTCCTCTGGAAGCGCGGGTCGGTGGAGCGCAGCATTTCGGCGGCGGACATGCGGAAACTGGTCTCGGAGCGGCTGCCCTTCTTCAGGAGCAGGGCTTTGAAGCTGTCGCTGCTGGTGGCCGACTTGCGCAGAGCTCTCTGGATGGAGCTGGTCTGTCGGGGCAGGGAGGTGACGGCCGGGCCCGGGGAGCTGGCCGTGGGGGTCACCGGGGGGGAGCAGGGGTGAGAGCCGGACCGCGGCCGCTCGTCGTCGGACACACTGCGACCCAAGACCTTCCTTTTGGATCTGTCGGAAAGAGCATTACTGTGTTAGAACGATACATTGAAAGGACAAAGTACAGTTTTGACTAAATAACAATAACAACTAGTGCTGTCAAACGATTAAAATATCGCGATTAATCTCATGAATGTCATAGTTAACTCGTGACTAATCGCAAATTAATCGCACATTTTTATCTATTCTAAATTCCCTTGAATTATCATTTTAATACTATAATCAACATGGAAAAGTGATAGGCTTGCTTTGTGCAAATGCTTTTGATTGAAAACAAGGTGTAGTGGTAGCCTGGGAATACCCATGCTGCTCGCGCTCAAATCTTTTCAAACTGCTACACAGCCTGGAAACCATGGCCCAGACCTTCGCAGGAATTTGGGGACCAATCACAGCACGGGGACGGACAGCAAGACGATGACGCGTACTAAAGGACAGACTGGATTAGCTGAGGCTCATACTTCATCGAGTACAATTGATACGATTGGCTCTGGGCTACGTGCAGATGCATATGATAGCTTGTAATATTTAGTCTGGTGCTAGCCAGGCTAGTGTAGTGGTATATTTGACACTAACATAGATAGTTTTTACTGTAACCACCTGACCTTCTATGTGCAATCTGTGTTTATTCTCCATCTATTTGCATTTTAGATTTTTTTTTAAATTTGAATCCCTGGGCGATTGTGTAGAGTCAGCAGTTTTGGCAAATGCTAACATAGCACTTTTTGACACGCCCCTGGTGGCCTAGAAGGACATGGTTGGACTAATTTAAAAGCGCAAACCCTCTTCTTCGCAACGCAAAAAAAAAGTCTCTCGCGGAGATATTCGCTAAAGTCTTCGTGGGCGGCGTTAATCGCGTAATAAAAAAAATAACGCCGTTAAAATTGGTTTGAGTTAATGTGATAATAGCGCGATATTTTTGACAGCACTAATAACAACACATCAGTCGTATGTCCTGCTTTTTGGGACAGTCAAAATCTCTTCTACTGTTGAAGAACTGTTTGATCCATGCGCTCTGGTGGTAAGGAAGTGAAGAAGCGACAACTGCCCTGATGGTGGTTCCCTTTCTGCGCCAAAGGCCTTAATTGGCACCAATCATTTATACATGGGCAATGTGGAAGAACTGCCAAGTCCACAACACCAAGGCAACACATTGCCAACCGTAAAAATCCCCTCTCAGTAATTGAGTCATTTTTTAAACAGACTAAAATCATTTACTTACTTGTGTGACTTTGAAGAAAATGGAAAAGTGGATCTGGGTTAATCAAGATGTCATGGGGGATTATAAACTTCATCCAGAAACTCCAGTATCTATCGAGAGTTCAGCTCCGAAACAACCAATTTAGATTCGACTTGAGCCTACAGGATATGTCTTCATACAACTCATAAACTGGTCTCTCTGTGTGCTGCCGCCTGGTTCCTCAGAGGATAGAGCACTCGCAACATTTTTGTCCCGAATTTACCACATGTTTGCACCGCCTCCAGCCATCGCACCAGCAAATCAGTAATAAACAAAAGAGCAGTCAATGACACAGACGCAATTAAAAGAGAGGCTTGAAAAGTGGAATAATTTTGCATTTTGGATTGAGTAAGATAAATCTATTGATGCTGCGGGTCTGCATAAACGCCAAGACTGAGGCACAATGAAATTAAGTCAGAACATCACAAACTGGGAATAGCGCCCAAGGCTGCTTTAATCACATGAGGGCACTTCCCGCTTTTCTCAGCGGGAGTTTGGAGTTGTAGTTGGCGTCGCTGCAGCCTATTTAATAACCATAAAGACGTAACAAAGCAAGACAACTTATAGCCTGCTGCTCACTATTTAAAATGCAAAGGTAGCAGCGCTGCAAAGTAACAGAGCTATTTATGGGAAGAGGCCATTTGCCACTTTGAACCTCTCGAGACGCGCGGCCCCTTTAGACCCCGACTGCACACAGCAAAGGGACGGTGAAAAGCATGAAAGCACAGATCGCTGATAAGGAAAAAGGGTTTGATCAGAGAATTAAAGAGGACTCCAGGCAAGGTGAGACATAATGCCTAATCCCCCAGATTGGATCTAGGGAGAAATTGTACAGAAAAACCTGGTGTATAGGGTGTAGCTGAAGGTCGGAGAGGGAATGCGCAGTGACAGGAGGTGTGCGTTGGTTCTTAAAGACTCAAACTGTGCCCATGCCCTAAATTCCACCCCTCACAAGAGCGTTGTCTTCCACGAGCTCGCCACATTAAGCGTTATGTAAGAGTTTCTCACACACGTTCACACATGGATATTAAAACACCTGAATCTGGTGAAGCGAGATGCCAGGCAACATGCACTGCGAGTACACTTGCTAAATGCACCACGAAATGGCCACGAGTAATTGTAGTATTTGTTTTTATCAACAGTCTAGTGCTCATATACAGTAGTTCATGTTAACACATTGAGTGCCACGCTGTTTTTGGATTTTAACTGTAGAGCGCCAGGAATCCAGACCATTTTTAATGTTTTTTGTAGCACCACAGTGTATTCTATGTTATAGCTATGGACACATACTAGGGCGTTTGAAAGGTGAGACTCTAAGCTCTCAGAGGGTGAAAACCGTTTATTTCTCCTCGGTTCCTGAGAAAAGTTAAGATAAAAAGAGGCAGTTTTACACAAAATCACTATTTTTACTCTAGAAACTGAGATATCAGATAAAATGTCCAGACGAAATGTACAGATAGTGACTTTTTACATGTTTTTGTTCATCATTTATTTCTGTTCTGTTCATCACAGAGCTCCCAAAATCACACATAAGGTGTGTTAGAGTGTCTAGTTTTGTAATTATTAAAAAAAACAAAAAAAAAAAAAAAATTTTTTCGTTTTTGGCACTCAACTCAATGTGTTAAATGCTCTATAAAACTTTCAATAAGATGATCATGAATTTGTGTTGATTCATTCCTCAATTCTCCAGTATAGTTTTACTTTATACTTTTCATATTTTAAAAAGTAACATTTGGATGGTGATGTGAGGCCCCGGTACCGAATCTGGCTCTCCACCAACGTATCCTCTGGCCCTTCAGATACTTTGGAGAAATCAAAATACTGCAAAAATACAGGAAATATGACCAATTCCTTTCAAATTTTCCAAGTGGAGGACTCTCAGAATCCAGCTGTTCAGTAAATATGTCAATCAATACTACCACTTGTACAAAACATTGGATGAAAAGGGGAAATCCCGGCTCCCTGTCTTGTGGCAAGAAAGAATATTGGCCCGTGAAACAGGGAACTTGCGCTACCCCCTGACATAGACTTTAATTATTTAGATCACATATTTTATGTAATCTTCTGCAAACAAGACAATATTGTCCGTAGAGTCTGAATATGTATGAAACAAGCTAACCCTGTGTTTAGACTTCTACAAGCTTGCTCTGATAAGTAAGTCATTCTTGTATTAGTTTATTTTAGGCTTGTCATGTCTCTTTGGCATGTTTAAAATGCACACTGTCATAACTAAATATTGCTTTTAAAGCAAAAAGTAAAAGTAATTGCAATCAAAATCTGACAAAAAGCAATTAGATATTCTTACAGCAGCCCTATACACACTACTCAGACCTAGTCCCCTACCGCAATTACCTATAATTGATGTGCCAGTCATTCACAAACACTGACTTGAATGAACACCTCGGCATTACATAACATACGTCTTGCGTGCACGTGCAGTCAATAAAGCGAGTGTAGCCAGAGGAAGTAAAATCCCATGAAATGAAATCCCTGCGATGGTAAAGGAGGCTCTTGACTGCTGCGCCACGTGACCGTGAAACACAAACTGGTGTGGGCTGCATGAGAAATTTATGTCTACTCCGGCTTTGAAGAGAGCACATATGCAATATATGTCAGACCGGAGAGCACTAGAGCAGATAGACGCGCGCTCTCTCTGGTGGCCTCTAACCTAGATTAGTACCACAGGGTGTTGAGGAGTTTAAATATGGATGAAGCAACAAGCCTTTTAAGTCAAAATGAGCAACGCTAATGTGGCTAAACAGACACAACGCCTGGATGAACAACTGAAGATATGGCACATGCTGGCTGGCATATAAACAGTTTACGCAGAGACTCCTAAGTGACTGATGCACGCTCTGACAGATGGGATGACCAATGTATACGTGAAGTTATGACTGCGCTGGGTGATAAACAAGCACGGGGGGGACGGCGATGGGAATAGAGAAATCATGTCCTGGAGGGTGAAGTGGGAAGGGGAGGAGCGGTCAAGTTCAGGGTTACGAGGCGCGGAGGAAAATGAGATGGGACGCTGACAGGAGAGAGATGGAGAGGGGAGGGAGACACATGGCAACACACACACACGCTTAACGGGAGCCACTGCCGTGATATTCGGTTCAACCCACCTGTGAATGACCGCGAAGAGGTCCTCGGTGGTTCTGGGACGGGAGGGCGTGGGGGTCACCATGCTCCCCCGGGACGCCCCGTTGGACCGGACCGGCGACGAGTCTGCCGTGCTGGAATAGAATACCTCACCTGAAGAGGGAGAAATGTCACTGTTACAAACACGGACCTCTCAAAGTGTCCTTCATCCTGCAACTAAAAAAGGTGGAGCAGAGTGTCCCCCCTTACATCTCTGTCTGTTTGGATTCCCCCGTCTTCTAGAGTTTTTTTTTAGCAGCTTTACTCCTCCCTCCTCTTCTCAACCTTCGCGCTCACGTCTGCAATTCGACTGCTCGAGCTGCTGCGGGCATCCTCCTCTACATCCTACTCGCTCCCCTCCCCTTTCTGATGCGACTTAGCCCCTCCCCCCTATCCCAAACCACACACATCTCCACTGGGACAGGCTCGCACCCCTCCCTTACCTTATAGTGAGTTAGACTGGAGTGGGACGGGAGATTAACAGCAAAGATGAGAGGGGAAAAAGCATATTTGAAAATAAGGATGGATTGCTTGAGGGGGTGAGATAGACAGCAGGCTGGATTGAGTGAAGAAAAAAAAAGAAAAACCCAGAGCAATGCAGGGGAAAATGGGAGCGTGGCCATACGGGCGGCACAGTGCACAGAGTAAAAAGGATGAGTAAAGAGAGGAGAGATCCAAGAGGCTGCGGCACTGCTGTCCCACTGATAAGCTGTGCTATTTTCACTGAGTTTTAAACCTTTAAAGCTTCCGTTTTTTAAGTTTGTGACTCAAAATAAAAAATGCATTGCATGAGAACTGGCCACACAGTCAACAGACATTCAGTGTTGCCAATCATCCACCACCAAACCACATGGCAAAGTCTGCTACTGATATACATTATGTGGTAAGAGAGAGAGATGTAAAGCTTGCTGTTGACCAATAATGCCAATAATTGGGTTTTTATATACAGTTGTGGCCAAAAGTTTCCATACCCTGGCAGAATGTCAGAGTATGTAAACTTGTGCATGTCATAGAATATGAATGATAACACAAAAACCTTTTGTTTCTCTCATGGTTAGTGGTTGCGTGAAGCCATTAATTGTCAAAAAAACTAAAAACTATCCAAATGTCCCTGATCAAAAGTTTGGGAGTAAGTTTAAGTTTGTTATATATTGTGCACCTTGAAACAAACATCCATTTTGTCAGAGAGTCCTGTATTTCAGCTAAAGTGACATTTTCTTGAACAATTTTCCTGGCTGTTGTTGAAGGTCATGTAAACATTTTTCTGTTTCAGAATGATTTCAAAAGAGTAAACTCAGTTCTTTGACAATAATTGGTTTTGCACAACCACTAACCATGAGTGGAAGAAAATATTTTTGAGTTATATTTCATATTCCCACAAAAAATGGCCAAAAGATTAAAAGGTATGTACATTTTTGGCCACAACTGTACCTATAGTTGTTCAGAAACTTTAAGTAATGGTCAAAATGGGCTTCTTCAGGTGGTACTCGGGGACATCTACATGCCTTGGTGGTACCAGGAAAGTGCCCCCAATAAAAATGTTACTAAGTGGTACTTGGTTTGAAAAGTTTGAGAGCTTTGTCAAGGTAAAATAGTACATGTAAGGTTTGTGCATTACTTGATTCTATTGTCAGGTAGACTTGACAACAAAACAAAGTCTTTCCATCACTCACCTGCGTCATCCTCTTTGGAGCTGATAGACCCAGTCGTGCTGCTTCTCCCATCGGCCTCATCCTCCCCTTCCTCCTCGTCCTCGTCCTCTTCCTCTTCGTCATCATGTCCATTTGTGCACACCACGCTGGACTCCGGGCTGAGGGGAGCGGGCAGGCTGAAGTCTTCCTCTTCTTGAGGGTCTGTGAGTGTTTCGCTGCTTTCCGTCATGGGCTCAGAGCTCTCAGAAGTTTCCTCATCCTCCTGTTGCCCATTTTTCATCTCATCTTCCTGGACAAGCGAATCTACCTCATCTGTAGCCAACAAGTCATTCTGGTCTGTATTTTCATACTGTTCGATACTATGTTGGCGTATGAAGGGCATTTTGGGCTTTTTGGAGACTGCTGGGGGCTGTTTGACAGGAGAGGTCTGTGGTGAAATGATCATGGCATCGTGGTCATTATAATTGTCTTTGCCGTTTAGGAACTGGTACTCTGACGTCCCATTAAGGATACTACCATCTAGTGACAGCTCCTCTAAAAGCTTTGAGACAGGGGATGGGGACAACTGTCGGGACACCTCTTCAAAGCAGCAGTTTTGAGTGTCATCCATAGTTTGAAGTTTTGACCCATCGCTAAGGTCCAGATCGGAGTCACTGCTGACTTCCTTGTCGGGACGTTTGACCGACCGCAGCTGGACACTCTGCAGGGCGAATGGTGTGATGAGGGGCTTGGGCGAAGGCATGGCATTATCGGACAGAGCCTCTTTGACGGGCTGCTTCGGTGTTTTGACAACAGATGGGGCGGGAGATGATGCCACGAAGGCAGGCAGCGGCGGCGGCGGCGGCGGAGGAGGGGGGTGCGCGCTGGGGTATGGGGGTGGGGGAGGAGGGGGGCTGAAGCTGCCACTGAAGGACGAGCTGGGGGGGATTAGTGCATCAGGGGACGGAGGAGGGGGAAACTCTGGGGAAGTGGAGCAAGCAGGGGGTGGGCTGAGGCACTGGGCCGGCGGGGTGGGCGGCAGTGGCGGAGGAGCGGGACATTCCGGCG
>OMNZ01024762.1:0-20364 GCA_900303255.1 Lesueurigobius sanzi | reverse complement strand
GTCAGCTGATCTAGAAGGTCTTAACCTATTTGCTTAGTTAAATCCAGGAGGCGACTTTTTTTGGTCCAGCAGTGTAGATTAGCAATCTGATGCTGGTCTCACAAGGTTTTAGCCAAGGTTCTTTACCAAATATACCAATATACTAGCTATTTTTCAATATCTAGTATAGTATCAACAGAAATTAAACTGAACTAAATGGCAATCCAATACAGTAAGTGTTCTGCAATAGAGATAATAGAACTTCACAATTAAACAGTTGCATTTAATATGCCAAATTAACCCATAAGAAGAAGAGAAGTTTATAATAACAATTATTATTATTTTGTGTAGGTTCTCAGTCATACAGGAGTTGTCCATCATAGGCAAAAATTCTTCAGTCTTCATCTGTACTCTGTAGTCCAAAGATAAGCTGATGACGATCTTTGGACTACAGATCGAAACGTCTTACACTTCAACTACAGAGTACAGATGAAGACTGAAGAATTTGTGGCTACGATATTATTATTAGTATTATTATTAAAACAATCATATTTAATCCCAAAGAGAGTTGGATTAATTAATTAATAAATAGATCATAATTATGGCTATGGCGTAATAAAGTAAACAAACCCACTTGTTCACAAACAACTCTAACAGAAATACCAGAAGTCACAAATTAAAGCCACATGCTTAAGGATACAATTCATAACTCGAAAACACAACAAAGTAATGAATGGAGTGCGCAATATAAACTATCTCATAAAACCTAAGCGGAACCATATGAATTATGAAATATTAACAAATGGAGGAGGCTTACAGGAAATGTTTTTGTGTTGCAGAATAAGCTCCATCATGTTCTCATTAACAAGTGGAGGGGTCAGGCAGTGCTCTGTGCATTTGAGATAAGAATTTGCGGCGGTAAAGAGCTTTACGCTTTCGCATCAACGCATCATGAATCATGTTTTTAGTTTGAGGCGCGCTGCGGTCAGCTTCATTTAAAGACACACAACTAATAGAAGTTTTCCCAAGTGACGGAGAATGCCGCTCACATCTTGAAATGGTAAAGCCAGAATCCACAGCGTTCCTTGTCTAAAGATACTCCTTTATATGATTAATGGCATTCAACAAAAGCTGAGAACATTTAGGCGTTATGCTTACAGCTTAGGATGTTTCAGAAATGGAAAAAAGTAATTCAATCAATATACCTTTCTAGTCTGCATTCTAAACCTAAAACATTGAGGCAAAGTTCAACTCCCAAACAATTCGAAATAATAGTCATACCAACAAGAACTAATGTGAGTGCACTAAAACTAGCACTGGCAACAGCAGCTACTTATTCAATGTGTTTCCATTTGTATTGATTTGTGTTAGAATAATTGGAACATAGCTCTCTAAAATGTCACTGTTGGCAGGAGTTAGTCTTAACCATGGGGATTCAGCAGTTTTAGCAAGTCTATCGCTCTCGTAGTAATGCTCTCTGTGTCTACAAGGGATGGGGATTACTCGATAACAAAAGTAGTGTAGTGATAAAGTAGTAACAGATACAAATCGAACGGCAAAGCTCACACTAGTGTGACTTACTCATTGTGTCCAGGACAAAGTTGTTCTGAGTGACCGTCAGAGGAGGCTGGACGAGCACGTTCAGCCTCGGGGCCTGGACCACACCACTGGACTTCAGCTTCAGCTGCGATCACAGAAAAACAGGAGCAAGACCAATAAACACGGCAACAAAACAACTAAATGTGAAGGATGTAACAATAACTCCTACCTGTACAGTCACTGAGGGGACCGGCAGACCGTCGATGTCTTGGATAAGAGCATGCTGGTGTGGAGAAAAGCAGACTGTTATTTGTGATAAGTAAATTAGGTTTAGAGTAGCACTGACACAGTACTTACAGAAGGACTGTCCATGCTGTTTGAAACAGTTGCTGTCACAGTGAGGTCTTCCTGAGTGTCTGCTTTAGGCAGGATATCTGTAATCATCAATCACAATAACTAGTCACTATTTCTATCGGATCACAGTTCTAGTAAGCTTAAAGAGTGTCTATTACAAACACACATTTAAAGAGTTTAAGAGGGTGAAGAGCACAGCCAATAGTCAGAGTAGCGCCGGCAGGTGAACCCATACACTGAGACTGGCACTGAGACTGGCAGACCAAGCAGACGTTTTGCAGCTTTTACCACACAGCTATTGGACTGCACAGATACAGGGAATCTTTAGTTTTATCCTGGATCGAATATTCCGTTGCATTTGACCCATTTTCATCAATGCCACTGAGGAAAACTTTCTGTGGAAAGCAGCATGGAAACAAAAGGCCCCTGATACCAAGGGCTTCTTGGTTTGAGGTCACCAGTCTGTAGCACAAACCTGCATCTGGAGTACCTTGGAATAATGAATAAATTAGTTAAATTAACTTAGTTGGTTTGATTTTACAATGTGCTTTCAAAGTGAACTGAATACATTTAAGGTTAAGATGAACTTTATTGTCCCAGAAGGGAAATTTGTCCTCCGCATCAGCGCCCCGAGGTTTATCTTGAGCTATGCTAAAGGCAGAATCACCTGGCAGGAGGATTTACCTATTGTGCACATAGATACTGTTTTATTTCATTTCATTTATTCATTCTCTTTTCATGGTTACGCAATATCAGAACAAGCTACTATTTATCAAATACAATTATAGTAATAATAATACATTCCATGCAAAGAAGAATAGATGAAGAACAATTCTTATAATTTCCTACCCCATTCATATTTCAAAATTCACAAATTAGATTATCACCAGTATAAATATAAAGAAATACAATAGTTACTTTTTTAACTATTTACACTTTCCTCATACAACTGAAGTATTTTCTGTTTGGACTTATATTTCAATTGCAGAATATTTGAACAACATTTTAGATTTGTTTGAGTGTAGTTCTTGAAAAAGGGTGTTTAAAGTCCTGTTTTCATCTGCTTGTCTCACTATTTACCGTGTAAAGGTTTTTATGAATGAACACATCCTGCCTGACATCAGTGAAGGTTCAGCTCTGGTTCACGGATGATAATCCGTGCTCTTTACATGAGGTAACGTGTCGTACCTTGAGTCCTGGAGGCTTCTCTGATGTTTTTCTGTAAGGTCTTCAGCTCAGCCTCCATCTGCTCATAGTCCACGTCTCGGGCGTCGACTCTGGGTGTGGAGAAGAATGAGGGGTCTGTGCCCATGTAGGAGCACAGCAGGTGTCCATCTGAACTCAGCGACACCACGACGCCTTTCAGCTCCCTGGCACATACAACACACACAGAGAAACGGGGAAAATATAAAATATTGATATGAAACAAATATAACAAGCTTGAGATTTGTTAGTCATGTCAGAAATTTTATTTAAAAAACAAAGGTTTCAAGGTGCCATGTGTGCTACATCATGATGTTATTATTGGACTAACAACAGAAACAATGGCTTGAGTTTGATTTTGACGATTGCCTTCAGCTAAATCATGTTTAGTGACAAAGTTAATGAGAAATCAAATACACAGACAAAAAATATATAATACAACTTTATTTGGTGACGATACTGTATCAATAACACAGACTCCTTTACTGATATAAGTATGAATGTTTCGACGCAAAATTAATATATGACAGCTTGTTTATGACTACTAAAATACTTGTATTTCATAAAATGAATACACAGAGTAAAATAACATTTATTATAATCAATAAATCAATATGCTTTTGTAATTAGTAATATATAATTATATCATCATTATTTGGGCTGTGTTATATGCGGAAAAATATGTGATATTTGATAACTTGAATATTATGATAATTGTATTAATTGCAAAATTATTCTTTTCAAGATATAATGTACTATTTCAACACTGAACTGTAAAGAAAACCATAACCAATTTGTGTTTTCAGCATGTTATGTTAAAACAAGTCCAAAAAACACAAAATATTGACCAAAACAGGGACAAAATGGAATAAAATGAGGAAAATGATGATTAAAAGTGAACGTCTGCAAAATGTTACAGTTAGCACGCAGTTTAGGCCGTGTGCAAAATATTTGTAAATCTCAGTCAGATGGAAGACCTTAGAGATTGTACTATATAATGTGTTTTCTTGGAATAGTGCCACCTAAAATGGTCCTGTTATCAGTATTGTGTAAATCATGCAATTATTCAATGTGTATACAGTATCAAATACTAGCCCAATTGAAATGCTTTATGGTTTGGAAAATAACACATTTGTCTGAAAATGTTTACACAATAAAAATAGGCTATAGTATTGCCAACCCCATTATCACACTATACTGTATATACAGTATATTGATATACTGTAGTTTTTCTAATGTCTTGCAGCTCTGAATGGATCAGCATGACATTTCCACAGTATAACGCCATTATTCTACAAAAGGGGTTTGTTTATGGTACATTTCTAAGTAGCTATTTATCTACATGCTGTGAATAATCAAAAAAGTAGGATATTATTAACCATTTAATAATTTCTTATCCAAATGAAAGGGGGATATATATTTTTTTCATGTATTTGGTAATAATCTCAAACACATCTTGATCATTATTTTAGAAAATGCTATATTGATATCAAACTACTAAAATACAATCTGCAGTAGTTTCGCTTTCTGATTCTCCGAGCAATCTTTACTTAAGCTCCTCCCCCTTCTCCTTATGCTCCTTTGCTGCAAAAGGGGCAAAAATAGACCGTGGCTGCACCGTGAAGCAATGTCAGATGTTTTTGAAAGGATGAAGCTTTCCCAGAGACCGAGAGGTAAGGAAAGCATTTCCCGGTTACGTACAGGGACTCAGGAGGAGCTCTGCGGGAAAGGAGGTGCTTTGCATAAGCTGCTGCTGCGCTACTAAACATAGCCACCTGGGAAAGATTCAGTAATTACTGAAACATGCGGGAGTAGCTCAAAATACCTCCAGCTACATTTGTGATGAGAGAACAGCATTGTAACATGTTTAAAATTTCTAAAAAGTCGATTAATACCCCCCTTCAATACTATAAAGGTGTACAGTAGAGCAGGGGTCTCCAACCTTTTTTACTCCATGAGCTACTTTTGCGTAACAAAGATCGCAGTGAGCTACTTATTCTTCAAAGAAACACGTGTAACTCGGCATATAGGACTGCCAAGATGATAATTCAACGGAAATTACTGTAGTTTAACCTGTATACTTTGCTATATTCACGTAAATGTTTGGAGAGGTTTTGTTCAGAACAAAAAAAAGCATCTAAAATTTGACTCATCAAGCGTATGTAGAGATGTAGCTTTGGCGAGCTACTTGGGATGGACTGGTGAGCTACTGGTTGGAGAGCCCTGCAGTAGAGCCATATTAAATGATCAATCAATTTGTAGTTAGAAAAAGCCTATTGCTTCTAATTGCATGAATTCTTAAGGGTAAATGATGTTAAGTAGTGTGTAGGCTTTGCTGATAAGATCAACTTTATTAGCGTTTATAGGCAAATTTTTTGTGCAACAGGCTTTTTTCACCAATATATTCCCATTAATCTATATTGCATTTAAGTATAATAGTATAATTAGCATGGAGAAGAACCAAGGGCTGCAGAGTGCACATTTCTCAGTGGAAATAACATTTCAAATAACATTTTTAAAACCGTCAAACACCCATCCACACGACATTGATGCTATGGCATTTACCGCGGTATACCTTGAAATCAGTTACGGCCCCATCACGAACACGCAGCTCTACCCATTAGCCCTGTGTCCGATATGAACCTGGACAGACACCAGTGGAGTGTGAGGAAACGCTGAGTGATGCAATATGTTTAAAGCCTGTGCGTTTGTTGAGTGGTTGCAGATGTGTTTCGCTTCCAGGTCGGCGAGTCCACGGTGTGAATGGACCAGCGGCCAGCTCCACACCTGCACAGAGGGGTGTCCGCCGTGGCATAAAAAAGCGTTCACAGCAGCGGATACACCAACCAACGGTACCGATAACACCGTGCAACTCTATCCATTGGCGAAATACGATCAATTATCCACTCAAAATGGGTGTTAAAACCATCAGTGAGAGGGTAATGCTCTAGAGGTGTTGTTTGTAGTGGTCACGGCCATTAACAAAGTTTCTTTTGTATTCTGGGGGTCATTTACCAGGGCATTCAATTCACATTATGGCTTCCTGTACGGCTAAAGGGGAATACGTCACACTCGGAGTGTAATCTTATTAAAACAGAAGGATTTTTTTGTGGGTACACAAGTTGTTAGAATTGGTTTCCTATTTATCGGCAAGACAAAAGGGACCAACAAACCAAAGAAATGTTTGTTGTGCATTTAGGACAACTAATTAAAAGATACATCTACAGTTGTGCTCAAAAGTTTACATACCCTGGCAGAATGTAAGGGTATGTAAACAAAAACCTTTATTTCATTCATGGTTAGTGGTTGCGTGAAGCCATTTATTGTCAAAAGACCTGTTTGTTTACTCTTTTCAAGTAGAAACTAGTCAAATGTCCCTGATCAAAAGTTCAGATATTGTGCATCTTGAAACAATTTTGTCGAGAGAGTCCTGTATTTCAGCTGAAGAGTTTTTCTTTGCTCCTGAACAATCATCCTGGCAGTTGTTGAAGGTCATGTAAACATGTTAGATCAGGGACATTTGAGTAGTTTCTGTTCATTATGATTTCAAAAGAGTAAACTCAGTTAAATGACTTTACACAACCACTAACCAACCTGTAACCATGAGTGGAAAAAAAGATGTGGTAGCACTTTAGAATATGGCCCGGTAACTACTAGGTAAATACTAACTACTAGGTAGCTACTAGGTTATTACTAGGTAATTAGGGTTAGGGTTGGGGGTTAGGGTTAATTACCTAAGCGGTACTGGTAATTACTGTTTTTAGTGATAGCAATAACTTGTAATTACTAGGGTAATGACCTAGTAGTTAGTTAGTAGGTTTGTGTTATCATTCATATTCTATGAAAAGAACACATTTTTAGAGAACACATGGTTTCAAACCATGTGACAAAATCAGCCAATCATGCGCAATATTGGAATGCTTTTAATTGAGCCCAATGTTTGTGCAGGCTCTCATTCGCCCAGTAAGTATTTATCGTAGTGAAGCTTTTAATCATCAACTGGACTGTGTTGATTGTATTGAGGATGTTTCACATATCTACTTCTTCATTACTGTCATACTTTTTGACCACAAGAACAAAAAGAAGCCTCATCGATGTAATCAACTCAGTCCAGTCGACTGAACTGGACTGAGAAAAACGATGAATCGATGACTAAAGCAATTATTTCAATTCATTGTTGATTAATTTCAGCTCTAAATTTTTATTTCAGGGACCCCCAAACACATAGCTCAAAGGCCCCAATATGAAAAGCACAGCTCTAGGCGTCTCCATATTAAAAGAGAACAGGTGCAACCAATATAAAAATTGAGTTCAGTCAAAAATACCATTGACTTATTTTGCACAAAGTTGATGAAAGTCCAATAGCCTTAAATTGCACAGTGTATTAAAATGAAAAACCTCCGGGGTCATATCCTTACACTGGCGTACAACTACACATCTGGCCAGGACTGATTAGGACGGACATAAATTGGTAGGTTGTTACCAGATATTAGCTGCGGTCCTTCCCATAAACAGACTTTATTTAGGCGGTTGGCCCAGGTATACCATTGGCTGCCAAGGTACATTTGGCTCGCCACTTCAGCGTGTCTAGCCGTTCCCATACATTGATTTATTGGTGACGGCCTGCGCTCCCTCTCGCTCACATAAGTATTGACAAGTGAGCGAGTCGTGAAAATCCCCACCTCTTCACACACACGCGCTCTGGCACCCATCACAAATCACATGATCGAGACCTGCTGCTGGCCGTTCCCAGCACGGACGACAGCTGAGTTTACAAATGGCAAGTTTCAGGAACACCTTGGACAACATACTCTGTAAACTGATGAATTGAAGGAAACGTTGTGTTATGTGTAGTTATTAGGTCATATGCTAATATTGACAGATGCTAAGAGCTTCAAGAAGGAAAAATGAAATCTTGTAACTAAACACAGCTGCTCATAATTCCTGTCATAAACTTTAATTTCCTCTACGGTAAACTTAATCTACAAGAATAAGCATAAACACAATATTCTCTATCCATTGCATTTGTCAAAGTTCTTTCTCGATTGCTCAAAGCCTCAAGCTCCTGCACCGCTCTCTTTTTCTGTGAAAGCTGTGACCACCATGTGCCATCTCCTTTGTATCCTTTGATGAAACATTTAAATAATTGGCAAAAGCAGAACGTTTGAGAGCAAGAATTTGTGTTGAACGGTGGATGACATTCTTAACTTTGCTCCCACATTTTAAACATCACAATTCTTCCCAAGAAGGGTCACTTTTCAGAAATGCTAACAAAAACTAGCGTGAAAGCGCATGAAATTGATACAAAAGCTTTATAATTACAGCATTTTTATGTAGTTTACAGCTATAGGGCCTTTAATTGGAATGATTTTCTTGTTTAAAGTGATGGTTTAAATGTATTATAATTTGATGTAAAGTAAATAATACCAAATAATAATATTTTTTTCTAAAGTTTCTCCTTTTGCTGATCTCAACAACTATCAGAATCCCCTATGACCAATGGGAGGTGTTTTCCTCTGAGCCGGCCTGTCAATCGACAACCACACATGCTTTTTTATGTATTGTCAGCAGCCATTGGGCATTCAGGTTCAATCGGGAGGGGAGGTGGAGGGAGCTAGACTGTTTACTTTTAAAATTTGTCTCTCTCTCCTCATTTTTACAAACTTACAGACTTCTAATTAGATTTTTTTTTTTAAGGCTAAAACCAATAGAAATATATATTGAACAAGAGCTTATCTATTCCAGGACTGAAGTTCAAGCTTACAAATCTGTCCATTTTTCAGTGGAAGGCAAAATGTATTTGGTTCATAGGTTCTCTATAGCTCTTTGTCATCATCTGTCGCTATAAACTCACTGTTCAATTAAAAAGGTATTACTTTTTTCTAGCATCCCACATTTTAGCACAGCACCGTTTTAAGCGTTTGCTGGGACTGTTTTCATGCATGTATTTATGCTGGGTCCTCTCCCACACTGCGATGGCAAGGGCACGATGACTATCTCCAACTTTAAAACAACATTACCCCGGACTAAACCAAACAGCTCACCAGACCATTAGTATCTGCAGCATCTAAAGCACACACAGAGAAACCGCATCATTTTTCAGCCATGTTTGTGCGCTGTCTCCTAATTGTATCAAATAGTGGGTTGATTGTCGATGCTTTGGAGAGAGCGAGCGATAAAGAAAGCGATCCCTCCCCCGCTGTTCGGTGATTGGCCAGATGGAAAGCATTGTCAGATTATTTCCTGATAGGATTTCACAAGCTGATAAACACAACTTCCGGGTAACGCTTTCTGCACGTTCACGTCAACGCGCTTCTCGGGCACAACTTAGACTTTTTGGAAATATAAATGTTTGATGAGAAGACACTACAGTTCTTTTCAGCTGCGCCTATGACAACTGAAAGTATTTTATCTGCACTCTTTGCTTTTTAATGCAATTAATTATTATGATTTTATTTAAATGTAATTTTATATAACTGTGTGAAGCACTTTGAATTGCCTTGTGTATAAACCTGCATTGCCTTACATTACATAAAGGATAGCAGTAGCACAGTGAGTGGATTCAAACCTTACTATGCAGTCACTGTGGCAAACTGAAGAGAATAAAAGAGATCTCTAAATTATACCATACCAACTTTATTTATAAAGCACTTTAAAACTCTACAGTTGGCCAAATTATAGAAATATTTCTGAATTTTTGTTGCAAAAAAGCTACAAAGTTTCCCCTGGTTTGACATTGTTTGTCATGTTTATGCATCAAAAAAGGGCAGTGAGATGTGACGTAAGGACAGACATTCTATAAAACAATGGTTCTCAACTTATATGGGATCGGTACCCACCATTTCTCCAGAATGACCAGCTGTAACCCAAAAGATAATATTTTTTTCAAACAGCATAAAGCGTTCTCCGGTTTACATCTGTTAAAATACCGTATTTCTCTACAGATTTTTTCTGATACAGTATAAGCGTTGAATAAAACTATAACTCCTCCTTTTTCATGGAACATGTTGCCTAAAGACTGGAAATTAACTGAACTTATTTCATTTAAAAATCCAGATTGAGAGCATTTGAGATTACCTCCTTGATTTGTTTTTTATAATTTGTGATTTCATGTCAATATTGAGAATGCAATTGTGTGTAACTTTTGCTGCCTCTTGGTCAGGACTCCCTTGAAAAAGAGGTTTTTAATCTCAATGGGACTTTTCAGGTAAAAAAAAAATAACATAACTGAAAATAACCCAGAACCAATCATTTTCACACTTCAGTACTTCAGTAGATACAGTAAATACAAAAAAAAAAATTGGTTCCACGACCCACCAGTTGAGAACCACCGCTATAAAACAACCCTACTGTAGACATACTTCTATCTTCTTTCATTTTTTTTAATGTTTATGTTTAGAACATACTATTTTGTCCATCTTTGCCCCATACGATTGCCACTTCATTGCTGTAAAATGTACTATTGTTAATGGTTACAAATATTATCCCATCAAACTGAGTAATAATAAAAAATAAAAAAGAGAATGTGTACTTTATTTCAGGTCCGATAAGTAAAACAAAACACATGTCAGTTTGTATTCTGCAATAATGCATTACAAAATAATAATATACTAAGGAGGGACATAATAGTGATTATTTTGGGTTATACTTACGGGAAGCTGGCGACTCGGACAGCAACGGGCACAAATGGTAACTGCGCTGCCCACTTCAAAGTGACGTCCTGGTACACCAGCAGCATGTTGGTGTGGTTACCCAGCAACAGGTTAGTGGTGCCATCCGTCACTGAAGAGGCACAAGAGTTGGGAAATTGTGTTTGAGATGAGTTATGGATATCAACAAACCTACATTAGGCTACTGCCATTGTGATCAGTTGTCAGTTATCAGTGTGTGTATGTCTTGCTTTAAGTAAACACGATGAAAAGACTGGAAGATGATGATGTTTGTTTGGTCATTAGTGAATGTGAGTCATACACAAACTAGAGGAAACTGCCAGAGAGAATGCAGGATCTTAGGTCTAAAATCCAACGTCAAAATCTGCTATTTTTGTTTCGTAGGTTGCCATATCTACAGACTTGTATTATCCAAAACAAAAATAAATGAACGGTTGTCTCAAATTTTTTTTTACCCCGTGAGATACTTTGATGCTAAATCGGCAGAGAGCTACTGATGCTCTAATGACACTATGTGACTCACGTGGACAGTTCACACAAAGAAAGAAAGTTATTTGCGTTCAGTGTCTAATTTCAGTACTAATCAGTACAGGAAGACTTTCGGACTGAACTGGTGTGATGGATTGGGGGGAACAGACCCCCCAATCCAAACTGCTTCTGAAAAACTCCCATTACCGTATTTTCTGGACTATAAGTCGCTCCGGAGTATAAGTTGCAGTATAAGCCAAAAAATTGCATAATGAAAAAGAAAAAAACGTCGCATTTTTGGGGGGGAATTTAATTAACATCAGGCTGAATAGGTGTACGGTATTGCTAACCTAACACATTGATGGTTATTCAGCTACACAAAGCATAAACAATGAACTGAATAAGTGTCTGGTATTTTAATGTAACATATTAACGGTT
The DNA here is from genome assembly GCA_900303255.1 of Lesueurigobius sanzi. Lineage (NCBI taxonomy): Eukaryota > Metazoa > Chordata > Actinopteri > Gobiiformes > Gobiidae > Lesueurigobius > Lesueurigobius sanzi. The sequence continues at coordinate 8,713 of OMNZ01024762.1, read as the reverse complement.
ATTCAGCATAAAGAACAGAATTGGTGTGAAAATATCAAACATGTGAAATTATATATTTTAATATATAAGTCACACCTAAGTATACAGAGTAAGTCGCAGGACCAGCCAAACTATGAGAAAAAGTGTGACTTATAGTCTGGAAAATACGGTAAATACCATTATGTCATCTTTGCTGGATCCAGTGAATTTGTTATCGGATTCTTTACCCCCCAAAAAGATGACAGAGCATCAGAAAGAGGATTAAATTTCCCCTCTATACTCGATTTACCTAAATGTTTGCAGATTGTGTTCAACAAGGTCAGAACAAAAAAGAAAAATGCATCAAAACTGTGACTCATCAGGCGATTATAGAAAACCAGGAAGGGGCTGGAGAGCTACTGGCATCACTGGTATTTATTTTTTATTATTATTATTATTTACTGGTTTTGACATCAATAGGCTTAAATCTCCAGCTGGTTAGTCCTTACCAGGCCTTGAACAAGATCTGGACATAGATCCTCATGGGCTACAGTGGGACACTCAAGACAAGTCGCCCCAGATCAGACAATACTTAACCAATTCAGTGACTTGTTCCCCGACATTTTGTTTAGTAAATTATGCATTATTTACAACAACAATTCTGCCACGATAGCTGGCCAATGTGGGCCTCACGCTGTACATCACTGACATCATTTAGTGAGACAAGGGCAGCTTTTCCAAACACAGTATATCAAACTTTGTAGCTACATATCCTCTTTCTCCACTAACTTGTGAAAAATGTAATATATAAACAAGACTCCTTTTCCATACGCACACATACAGTACCACCAGCGGAGCAGCTTACCACCTAGAGAGATCTGAGGTGACGGCCACACGCAAAACAAACATGGCTGCCTCGGTTTAGTTGGTATTATATAGTAGTCGTGGTCAGCCGGGTGGTACACAGTAGGGGTCAAAATGACAGAGCGTAAGCCTTCGCCACATAAAAGCAAAACACGCACCTTCCCGTTATAATTTCAGACTAATTATAATGGTCTAAAATATCACTTCTCTCCTTGTTATCCCTGCTCCGCTTCTATTTACAGCGTATGTTGTCATCTTTTTGCTACGCACACCCTCTATCAAGACTGGGTAATATTTCAAATCCCTTTATTTTCCTTTGCTTCCTTCTAAATTTATGTGCCTTTCATTTAACACATGTTGTAAAAAAAAAAGAGGCACAGACAAACGGCTATAGCAAAGGCTGTGATTCAGAACAAGTGAGGTTAGGAAAGGCACTTGAGAGCGTAATCTATACCTGTCAAAGTCAAGGACTGTGGCCAAACTCAGCTCATGGGAAGTTTGGGTTTTATCTCGCCAGCACAAACATTTTGAAGGTTAATAGGTTGGCTGGAGAAGGTTGAAACAGGTGGTAGGTTAGAAAAAGTTTATATTTGAATTCAAACAAAACGTAATGGAAAAGATTTAATATTTAAGGGATCATTTATACAATCCTAGCCCCGCATAGCAGCTGGATTGTAGTCAATATTTAACGATATTAAAATGAACCAAAAAGGAGGTTGGTGGTTAGAGTCTCTGGATTCATTTGGCCATATATATACAGTATATTTCTCCAACCAGTAACTCGGGAGCTAACAGTAGCTCGCCAGCCCTTTCTAAGCAGCTTGCCGAAGGCTTTCTACATTTCTACATACGCTTCATAATGTCGTACGAGTCACACTTTAGATGCATTTTTGTTGTTCTGAGAAAAATATCTCTAAACATAGCAAAGTATAAAGCAGAAACTACTGTAATTTTCTTTTATTGATTTGAATGGTCATCTTGTCAGTCCTAGAGGCCTAGTTACACGTGTTTCTTTGAAGTATAAGTAGCTTGCTGCCATTTTTGTTACGCAAAAGTAGCGTGCAAGGTACAAAAGGTTGGAGACCCCTGGTGTAGTCTTATTTTTGAGAAATTAGTTCAATCTGCATTGTGATTCGGCCTCACAGCTAAAATGTCTCAGGTTTGATTTCTGGGCCGGGTTGGTCGTTTTTTATAGTTTCTTTGTTCTCACCGTGTCTGGGTGAGGTTCCTCTCTGTGTTCCACTTTCCCAATCTACACATAACATAGATAGTAGGCTAAATCCTCCACCTATGTACTAAGGTTAAGGTGAACTTTATTGTCCCCATTTGTAAATTTATCCTCAGCATTTGACCCGGAGTGAAGCACCCGGGGACACATCTCCACATGTGGAGCAGGCTAATGGTCAGGAGGATTAACCTATTGTGCATGTTTTGGGTTGATGGGGAAATCCTATCCACGAGAGAAACATGCAAACTCCACACAGAAAGGCCCACACCGTTCAGGACTTGAACTCAGGACCTTTTGGCTGTGAGGCAAGAGTGCTACCCACTCGGCCAAGTGCCGCCATGAGGTACTCCTGACTATGAAAGTGGATGAAGATCTAGAGAAAGGCCCCCGGGTGCAGCACTGCTCCTAACATCTGCCCTGACGCACTGGGTGAAGGTTGGGCCAAACACAAGTCAACAAAATACAAATCAGTTTGTGGCTTGGTGCGGTCAATGAAAGTTATTGTCTCATCAATTGAGGAAAACTGTAACCATTTGCCCTTTGTCATTTTGAGTTTCACACTATATTGAATTCCACTCAGCATTCCACTTCAACCTTTTCAGTACTGTTGAAATCCACTGTAGCAGTTTGCTTTTTTATTTGAGTGAAACGCTGAGTGCTGCTGTCAGAATCTTTATTGAAGTCGCATGTGGCAGCGTTTACGTTCAATGGGGTCAAGTTGGACAATAAATTTTCAATCGCGGACATGAGAGTGCAGATGTTCCCACGAGTAACTGGGATTTCTCCTTTGGGGGATTTGCGAGCGGTTTTTGATTGTTGACAGCGGCCGTGTCCCAATACAAGCTGCTTTTGTTGCGCTGGCACATCAAGCAGTCAAATTATATTCTGCTTCCAACAGTCATTTGAATAATCCAAATAGTCTGGAACAAATATGAGAAACGAAAGTCTCTTTGAAAGCGGAGATATTTTAATTTGTGAAATCAAAAACAGATACGCGGGAGAGAGAAGATACTGGCCGCGCGACAACCTCCTCTGATTTCTACATCTGGTTGGTTTTACCATTAGATCCATTCAAATTGAATTTTATACGTATTCTTCAGTGTATGTTTACTTCATTTTAGCTTTTTTTTAAAGTTTTTTCAAAGTGTGTGCATCACAAAGGAGCTGTCAACAAAAAGACACCTTCTTCAGCATTTTTTTTTTTTTTTTTTTTTTATTGTAGTATTGTTGTATTGACCAATGGGCGAGGATGGTCCTTGCTGCAACATCCTTGCATGAAAACTTCATAACATGGAATCCTATTGGGACTTTGCACCTGTCAAAAACAGCTTAAAGCCTGGCTCCTCATACCTTTTGTTTTTCTAAAGCTGGCTTGTCCTCCTGTGACAACACTGAGGGGTATAATATTTTTAACCATGCTGTTTTTTGTATAAATGCATGTTTTTGTAAGTTTTGATTTACCTATGAGTATGCTACGGAGGTTGGAGGGGGGAGCTTCCTGCCTTTTTGCCCGTTTTAAGTGCCTTCTTGAATTCACTCACGATGTAGTACATTTGAGGATGTCTATCCCCAATGTGACTTTACAAATCCACTTAATGTCGTTCAAAATAGGTGAGATATGTATTGATAAAAAATACAAATTGTGAAGTCCCATGTGGATGATTAATGCGATTCACCCTGTAGTTTGTCTTCATAATTTAACTCTTTAATTATTTTATTAATTTTAAGAGGATCTTGCAGGAGGAGGCTCAAACAGAAACATCAGTATGTGCCCCAGTGGTATTATGGCTCGTGTGCATGAGCGGTACGTACATGATGCATAGGGGAGAAAGCAGCTGGGATTATACTCCAGTTTCTTCATGAAGCGGATCTGTCCATTGTCGCGGAGACAGTAGAGGTTCCTCTCCCCCAGGACGAAGATGGAGGATGAGGAGTGAGAGAAGGAGGGGACCGACAGCTCTAGCGCTTGCTCTCCCAGAACCAATGTCCAGTCGGGCTAAAACACAAACAATCTACATTGAAGAGCAATTTGTACTAACAGCATTGAGAAGGAAAAGGGAACCCGTGATAGTATAACACACTGACGCAAACATCAATTTGATCCTTTATCCACAACATTCAAGACGGAGCACGGGCAACTCTGGGTTTGTTTTTTCATATGGCTGTTTGGGTGATCAGGTGGTGCTTTGCTTTACGTCAGCCGCCTCTATGAAGTTCCAAGATGTTTTTTAAGGTGACTGGTAGGTTTTCTCTGCTGATGGAACCATACACATATTGTTCAGAGAAAACCTACCAGACACCCTAAAAACCATCGCTCCTAGAGGTGACTGTGATGGAAAGTAAAGGTGTCATGCTTATTGCTTACCACCCAAACAACAACTGGGTCACTAAAAGGTCAAACACGCACCAATATCAAGGGTTTTTTTTTTCTAAGAAGTTCTACAATGCACCTTTAATCTTGTCACAATGATAAAAATGTTTTAAAAAATAATAATTGTTCAAGATCTTTGTTTACATTTAATGGGACATAGCTTGTAAAATATTCCGTTATCAAAAGATTAAAGATTGCATTTTTTATAACATTGTACAGCCTAGTTTGCTTGTTTATTATTTTTAGTGCCAAAAGTGCATAGAGCTTCCAAAGATTTCAACCCAAAAATGTCAGACAGCTGGAGGTAAAAAGGGACAAGTGACTTTCCAAATATTTAGTGTTTTGCAGTCTTTCCGCCTCACGGGTAAAGTCAAGATTTTAATCTCAGCACATTTCTGTGTAATCATTCCAAACCTACCATCAATCTCTTGCCTCCGGTTTTCACAGGGAGGTCAGGGTCCTGTCTGTTCTCTGCTTCTGTGGCCACTGCCAGAGTTTCATACCTGTCAAACAACAAGATACTTTACAAACACTGTATTACCGACACAATTTGATTCACACCCAACGTCTATTTATGAAACTATTCATTTTAGGGACACTTCATCGGTAAAATCATTTTTCACAAGAGGGATCTCCTGGTGAATGATAAAGTGGTCAGGGGGATCTGTGCTCAGTTGGTTTTGGCAGCAGAGGTTTTCAGTAGAATCCAGAGCGAAGAACCACAGCTCGTCCACCTGCGATTATCATGAAACTGGACGCTTTATGCAGGTAGTAAATAACTTTTCCAGTCAGTCATTGTAAAGCAGGTATGCAGACCACAGCACTACGATTTATCAATGCTGCTGACAGGGCTGTGTTCCATTTAGGTTTTCGGAAATAGGGGAAATCCAACACGACTGGCAAATGTCATGGTAAAATGTAAGAGCTTCACACTATTGTACATTGTTTGCACCGAATACAAAGCAGTATGACAGACACAGGTCAAAAGGCTGAAGCCAGTGTTCATTTTGACAAAACTTTTCAATTTGTTTAAATTATCATAGGCCAAGATTCTTCAGTCTTCATCTGTACTCTGTAGTTGAAGTGTCGGCCGTTTCGATCTTAGTCCAAAGATCGTCCTCAGCGAATAAAGACTTAAACACGTTTGTGGGTCTCTTAAAGGGACTCTACCTGATTTTTTCCTAGTAGTGGAATGAAATGTGTTTTGTCCTCCTTTAGTGTATTGCAAACTCAAACATTTGTGGAAATAATACTGTGCATCTAAATATAAAGCATGTATTGTTAATTTTTATGGTTTGCAGGCTACTTTTCTTGCATTTCTGTGACTATGATCCTAAAAAGTGACCCTGTCAGTTGTGGAATATGCTTATAGAAGAAATGGGATTTTAGAAATGTGTTAGCAAAGTTAGGATTGAGTTTGGACCACAACTATCAATCAATCAATTTATTTTACTTGCTCCCTCTTCCATTATTTGCATTTTTTTTTTAAAGAAGAAAAATCAGGTATAGCGCCTTTAAGAGCAAACCAGAAGGAGGAGTTAACCTCTAAGTACCTCCGCTCTTCGTACTAAAGGTTGGAAAACATCTTAGCCTATTCATACTTAATAGGGCTCGGTACCTCTGTATTGTGTCACCCTGGGCTAAGTTCTAAGGTTGTGAGGGTGAGACAATAGAGAGGTAACGAGCCCTATTAAGTATGAATTTATTCACTCAGGATGATCTTTGGACTAAGATCGAAACATCCGACACTTCAACTACAGAGTACAGATGAAGACTGAAGAATCTTTGCCTACGATGGACAACTCCTGTACGACTGAGAACCTACCCAGTTTGTCTCAATTAGTTATTTGACAAAAATGTCATTTAGTTTTAGTCTAGTTTTAGTCAACAAAAATGCCATGTAAATTTTTGTCAACTCAATTTAATACATTTTGTCATTTTATTGTATTCACACATTAGCATTTTCTCTGCTTCACAGAATTAAAATCGAATGGATTTTTATTGTCAATTCAATGGAATCGAAGATGGAGATCTCTCAAACCCTTGGTGTGGGGCGGGGTGATGTAGTGTTTGTGGTCCAGGAGAGCTTCTCTGTGATGTGCACACCCAGGAACCCTCTCCAAAGCAGCACCTTTGTCACCGTTGTCAGATTTCATTTATACAATTTCAACTCAACCCATTCATGTACTTTAAGTGCTCTATTTAAGTTATCAAATGTACATATTCTTTCTAGCATGGATATTATATTACTTTTACTATTTCATGTGTATTCTAGAACAGTGCCGCTATAGACACTGGGTGTGCACTCTGTGAAAAGGCTCAGTAGCTGCTAAATGAATGGCTGCCAGTAGAGAAACCTTTTCATCAGTCGAACCATAACCATTTCCTGTCAGAGAAAATGGCCGACAGACATATTAAAAGTGCATTGGGGCAGCACAATGGATGAACAGACCAGCTTACGCAAGTGCTTCATGGCGTTATTAATACTAAAACAACACCACTAAATATGGTCTGTATGAGTGACCTTTCTTTCACTAATGGTGGCGCACTGGGCTGAGCAGGTCCCGGAGTGGGAGTGAGTGTTGGAGCCATTCATCAAAGGCGGCCCCCAGTTTGATTAATGGAAGTATTACCAAAGGCTTAGGTCAAACAAAGCTTATTTTAGTCGAAAGGACAAAGAAAAAAACACAGATTTGTTATTCCAAGACTTCCTTTGCACCTTCAATGGAATAAACACTCTAAAACTATAAATAAAATGTATGTAAAAAAAAGACAAAAAAAAAAAAAGATCTTTCAATGGGGTTGTATTGGCAACGCTGCAATACCGAACTGACCAAACTTATGGTAATCTTCGTGGCCTGCAGGTAGTGTTTTGCTTCAGCAACACAGTAAAAAGGAAAGTACAAAAACCATGATTCTTTGCACTGTTTGCCTTAATGAAGCTCAATAGTGTCTGCCCACTTCAAAACCTGCTCCAGTTCCAGAGGTCTTTTATTTTTCCACTCATTTCCCTATAGCGTTTAAAAGAATGGTGGAAGCTAATCAGCTATGTGGTAACCTATGGTCATCAAACACACATTTTTAATAGGGCTGCACAATAGATCGCAAAAAATGTCATATCGCAATATTACGTGATGCAATATCTGTATCACAAATTCACTTAAGTCTTCCATCTGACTGAAATTTAAATTTTTTGCCAGCACTCTCTAAAACCAAACATGCATGGAACTTATAAATGTGCAGAAGTTCAGTTTTAGTTTCCCAATTTAGTACATTTTTTGGCCTTAGTTTGGTTCTCATTTAGTGTCTTCTTTTGACACAATTTGCTGAAAAATATATAACATGTGTGAATTGAAAGGAACGGTTTACCTAAGTATCGCTATATTGCATGGCCGTATCGCATATCGCAAGGTTTTTCAAAATCGTGCAGCCCTAATTTTTAATGAAAATATTTATCTTTAATTTAAAAAGCGAGCCTTTGTCGTGCCTAACATTTTCATTTTCCAAAACTTTTTATTCCAGAGCAAGTTTCAAGGTGCTTGGACCTCATTGTGTTTCAAAATAAGCAGATTTATCACAAACTAACTATTGGTGATAAAATAACAACTGTCTGGTCTGCTGTGACACTATTTGAAACCCAGCATCAGAAACATTTACTTTTATTAACAGAAAGTACCCTTCCTTGCTAAATGGAACCTAATTTGACGTTTTGATTGATCAAAGGCACACTGCAAAATGTATTTATTTCTGTATAAAGTATTAGCTCTTACAGGGCCTCTCGAAAGTACTAATACACCTTGAACTTTTGCACATTTTGTCATGTTTACAACCATAAACATGAAGATTTTATTTTGATTTTTTTACTGAATGTTCACACACAAGGAACAGACAACTGTGAAGTGAAAGCAAAATGATACATGATTCTGTTATTTTTCAAAAAATAGAAAACCGAAAAGTCGGGCATGCACAAGTATTCATACAGCATGAGTTAATACTTTGTGGAACCCCCTTTTACTGCAATAACAGCAGCAAGTCTTTTGGGGTATGACGCTACAAGATTTGCACATCTAGAGATCTAGATGTTTAGCCCATTCATCTTTACAAAACAACTCAAGCTCTGTCAAATTAGATGGAGAGCGTTTGTGAACAGCAGTTTTCAGGTCTTTCCACAGATTTTCTATTGGATTTAGTTCTGGACTTTGACTGGGCCATTCTAATACATGAATATGTTTTGTTTTAAACCATTCCATTGTAGATTTAGCTTTGTGTTTAGGGTCATTGTCCTGCTGGAA
>OMNZ01024748.1:0-34923 GCA_900303255.1 Lesueurigobius sanzi | reverse complement strand
TCCAGGCCCGTCTGAAGTTTGCTAGAGAGCATTTGGATGATCCACAAGAGGATTGGGAGAATGTCATTATGGTCAGATGAAACCAAAATAGCTTTTTGGTAAAAACTCAACTCACCGTGTTTGGAGGAGAGTTGCATCCAAAGAACACCATACCTACTGTGAAGCATGGGGGTGGAAATATCATGCTTTGGGGCTGTTTTTCTGCAAAGGGACCAGGACAACTGATCTGTGTAAAGGAAAGAATGAATGGGGCCATGTATCGTGAGATTTTGAGTGAAAACATCCTTCCATCAGCAAAGGCATTGAAGTTGAAATGTGGCTGGGTCTTTCAGCAGGACAATGATCCCAAACACATGTGATTTTCTGGATTTTCTTTCTCATTTTGTCTCTCATAGTTGAGGTATACCTAAAATGAAAATTACAGACCTCTCTCATCTTTTTAAGTGGGAGAACTTGCACAATTGGTGGCTGACTACTTTATTGCCCCACTGTAGTTGAATCAGTGCAATAATTACACTCCTTATTGTAAAAATCTGGTAATTAAGTTTTTAAAGGTGGCCCAAAACCTGAAAATTTTAAGAAAAAGAGTTTTGCCTGCAGTGTCTCCCCTTACATGCTATCCCAAATAAAGATGACCAATGTTAAGACATATTCAGTCAATACCAAAAACCTCCTCATGAGGTTTTACCCATTACACTTCATAAGGTCTCCTCCCCATGTACTTAACCCTGTATCTCACCTGTGCGCCCTGTATGAGTCAACAGAGACGGCAGCTCGCTCCGTCCCGCCTGCGCTGTCCCGAAGCGGCCCGGTCGGTTTGTTGAACACAGGTACGTACGGAGGAGGAGGCGGGCGAGGAGCTCACACAACCTTCTCTCAGGAAACCGTCGTCCACTTTGGTGTGTCAGCGCGGCTCGCTTTTCCCAGATGCTTTCACACCTACGTCCCGATATCTCTCGCTGTTCTGACGCTCTGTTCCTCCTCTTCACTCTTCTCCCTCTAAATTTACTTCAAAAGGAGAAACTCACAGATACAACGCTGTCTCTTTTAGATTGAGGCAAATTCGTCGATAAGCGCTGGATGTATGTTTATTTTGTTGAAAGCTTATTTTATTTCATGTGTGCTGTGTGGGCTCGAACAATTGATGGAGAGAGTTGACGTCAGCTGATATAAATGGTCAAGAGAAAATCTGTTATTTAAGTGATGAAGTACGATATTGAAGCGGTATTATGATTCTGTATGATTCTTTACATGAATTAAATGTGAAGCTCACAAAAACCTTTGCCAAAAAATAAGAAAACCATAGTTGATTGATTGCTTGCTCTAAACGTCGACTTCATGCAATATTTGCATAATTATTTTTCTGAAACAAAACAATAGAAATAGTAGGGTTGAGACAACTCATCGATTAATCAAATAGTTCAATCAAATAGATCAATTATTTCAATAATCGTTTCTGGTACATGTAAACTAAGACAGAGCAAGAATTACAGCAAAAGTTTGTATTTTTTGATGAAAAAACATTTTGTCTCTAAAGGCATCCATTCCTGCAAATGGATTAAGAAAAAAAAAACTTGTATGCAATAAAATGAGGTTTATTATATAATTTTAAATGCAATATATATTATTTTGTTATTTTTAGTGCCAAAATACTTGTTTCATTGCCAGATAATTTTACATATCGGCTCAAATCAATCAAATCAAGAAGGTTGTACCGATTTTCATTTTTTTTTTGCACTCTAGAAGTTTTTTTGTAAATATTTTACCTCTGTCCCAAACAAATCCCAGACCATTGTCTAATCAGAGCAGAATGATGACTTCCTCTATCTCTCATTTGTCACAGACTGAATCCTAGAGGTTCTGAGCTTTCAAATGAGGAATGGCATGTTCATATATTGTGATTTTTTTTTTTACTAAGATCATCCTACAAACATTACCTTTAAGTTGACTCTATCCAGACGTCCTCAAAGTTTAGCTTCAGGTGGCATGAAAGTTTACAAATACACTTTCAACCTTTTGGAGCCAAACGATTAATCGATTACCAAAATAATCGTTAGTGACAGCTTTAAAAATAGTTCCTGTGCTGTTCATAATGATGGGTCATTTCAGATATGATATTGGATCATGTTTATTTGCTGTGCTTTTCAATCTAACTTTATTTCTTTTTTAATTTATTTGGTTGGGACAGTGCATGTTACTGAACACACATGAGAATCATGCATGTAAACACGCCACTCCGGATTGTAGCCATGTGCTAATCTCCATCCTTAGTCCCACATTCTCACTCACACTCTCATTCATCCTTGCCTATTGTACATGTTTTTAGTGGTAGGGGAAACCGGAGCACCCGGAGGAAACCTACGCAGACACGGGGAGAACATGCAAACTCCACACACAAAGGCCCCGTCCAGTCCGGGGATCGAAGCCGGGACCTTCTTGCTGTGAACGAGCACTAACCGCTGTGCCACCGTGCCGCCCGGCTCTTTATTCCACCATCAGTTATAGACATTGCCTCAAACATGCAATCATTCCTCTCTTGTGTTTCAACATAAAAGACAAGTGTGGCTTTGTCTTGTTCAAGGACACTTAGAGCGAATGAAGGCGCTGAAGAAGGAGCTGAAGAAGGAGCTGAAGAAGGAGATGGGGTATTCTTAAGAATCCTGTATGAAGTTATTACTTTTATATTGATAAAATCGTTTACCGGTAGCTCCTCTGTAAGAAGGTGAAAAATATCCACATTGCAAGACTCCCAAATTATTTCCCCTGGCCTTGTTTAACCAGTCCAGTGTCTATTCATGTAAAAGACCTTGTATTTTCACAATGGCACTGGCTGTTTATCTATTAATATGTCCCATTATATTTGCACTGTCAGAGTTACCATGAGAACCATACAGACTGTTTTCTTGTCTCCTTCATCAAACCACACTTCTTACATTTACACCTATTGTGTCATCAGAAGAAATATTGAATACATTTGTGATTATATCCATGGCCTTTGCAATTGACAAGTCAGAACAACATATGCGTTTAGTGGTCAAAAGTCCTCAAAATGTGAACGCCACAAATAGAACAACAACAAAACCTTCAGTAAATATTTTTCCGTCGCAGCCAGCTGATTAGACCTTATTTATGTGGACTACTGCCCACTTGGTCAAGCTTTGTACATCAACGGCAATCAGTTTGCAATTGTTACACAGCTTACTTTTCAACGTCAAGAGCTCCGCTGTGTCTCAACAGCAAATCATAAAGAAAATTGCAGGTTTTCGTTACCGTTAAAAATAAAAAGGGAAAAAAAAGTGTGAGGAGCGAGCAGTTTGGTTCCTAAGCAACAGTTAGCGATGGTGCAGAGTGCTCGGGGCTGGGTCTTGAGTTCCCATGTTTCTGCCTTGGTCTCCACATTCTCTTCCTGAGGAATTTGACCCCAACGACCCCCCTGAATACGCTTGGATTTACCCGCTCCTCCAACACACAATCGCTGCCGCTCACTGTAATCGAAAGGCCCTTTTATGAGAGCAACTCTGCTCTTTCTTCCCTCTTCATCTCCGAGGTGTAGCCTTGGACACAAACGCATCGCTGCGGGTTTGATTCATATAGCGTCTGTCAATACATTCCCTTGTGTTCATGTAAAGATCTGAATTATTTTGTTGTTTGAGAGAGAGAGAGAGAGCGAGATAGAGAGAGAGAGAGAGAGAAAAAAGTCAGGATGCGAGCTACAAAATGACTTCCTCCTCAAGGTCAGTTCCTGTGAAGAGATCGGCAAATCAAAAGGCAGCATTGGCAATAGAGACACAGCTTTTCAAAAGGCTTTCAGAGTCAGTGCTAATTGAAAATACTGCAGTTGGATGTGAGAAAGATGTACAGTTTAAATACAAAAAATTGGATTTCTGTCAAAAACAAATGATGCACGCTGGATTGGGTTGGCCCATTACGATGGTCATACCGAGATCACACCAAAAGGAAAACTAAATTAGATATTATGGGTTGAACATTACCGAGATTATGTCGATTTATGGGGGGCGTATTTTGGAAATGTCGCAAGAGAAATTGATGTGATGTTGACCATTACTTGAACCTTTTCGTTCGGCTATTGCAGATCAATGAATTTGGCCATGTATGACATTTTAATAATTGAAAATCCCTGCGTTATGTGGCACCGAACGATTACATGTGTCACTGAACTCATGTACACACTGCTGCACAAAAAAAGAGAGAAAACAGCTGCTACTACTACTAGTTATATAACAAAACATGAAAGTACATTGCTAAAAGGAGTATATTGAACCATGATTTGAGATTGTAAATAAAATTATCTGGCAATGTATTTTTGAACAAAAAATTAAGAAAAAACATCCCAATGCACATAAAATTAGAAAATAAACCATGTCCTGTTTAACTTTTGTATTTATACTTGTATTTGTACTGTTTGTATTTGTATGTATGTGTTTGAAACAGGTCTCTCTTGTAAATGAGACATTGAGTTTAAAGGGACAAACCTGTACAAATAAAGGATTATATGTAAGGACAAGTTCAGTCAATTCAACCTGGATAGACTCAGACGAGACAAAGCAGTGATTAGGAAGATTTATTGACATGATTTCTTTCGGCGATCAGACCCCCGGCAGAAGTCGTTGATGTATGAATTGGTGTTAGCATGATAGGTAGATTTGAGTAGGGATGACTTCCCCCGGAGCCTGGACACTGGTGGTGGTACAGGAGGCCTGTGAGGAAGCAGTGGAGAGGAGCCCTGGTGAAAGAGGCGGTGATGGGGTGGAGGTGGGTTGCAGCACAGCTAGAAAGCGGATGAGCCGTGATTGCGGGAGGTTTAAAAGCCAGACCGAGGGAGATGATTGGCCGCGATGAAGGTGAGCTCTGCGCTGATAGGCTGAGAAAGAGGAGCGGCTCTGTGGACACTCTCATTGGCTTGATGTAGGTGATGCTGTAATTAGTCTTCCAGGTTGAATTTGCGCTTCAGCTTCATAACAAAAGATAAGGCCGTGCTAAAACATCGCTCCGTTGCGGCCGCCATCTTGACTTGTTTGTAGACGCTGAAAATGACACATCGCTAACTCCCGCCTCCCGTGCTGTGATTGGTCTGGTAGCGTTCTCACCAGAGTATGAGCCAACCAACGGCACAATCCCAGACTGTCTTCCAATGTATCTCATACATGGAGTCAGGCTGGTGATGCCAGGCTAATCGAAGGTCCCCATGTTTCATACATTTGGAGTAGGGCTGTGTACCTTTGAGGACCTGGCGATACGATACATACAGTACCTCGATACACAGGTCACGAATTTAGAGCAACAAAATTACAATAATTTACTAGAGATCTCTTAATTAACGGCAATTCTCACACATCGCTAAGCACACTGCAAAAACAATCTTAGATATAAGTTTAATTTTCTGGTATTAAGTCTTGATTTGAGCAAGTAAGTAAAATGACAGTATCTCCCAATGGTCTTTTTGCACTTAGAATAACAAAAATCTACTTATTGAACATAAAATAAGATTATTATAATTTTACATGAAGAAAGAATGAAAAACTTATTCCACTGGCAGAATTTTTCACTCGGTAAGTCAAACTACAATCAAGTATTCTCAAATCCAGAAATGTTTAAATTCCTAAGATACTTTTTTTTTTTGCAGTGCAGTTGTATGATTTCAATATTCAAAATGCACATTGGGCTAATCCTCTCGTGTTTGACAGTGATGCCGTGGCTGTAGACGCAGAGGAAGAGGAAGTGTGCGGGGTGAAGCGGGACACAGAGAACAGCCAGAAGGCCCTGTGTGCCCGGTACGCGCTCCATCTGGACACCCGCTCGCTGTGAAAACCAGTGTGAAACATGGAGGGGAGGTGAGATTATCAACTCCAATACTAAAAAAACAACCTGCAATATTTGATCTTGAAGTTTCATTAGCCGTGGGTGGGTTTTTGATTGAAAGTGACATCCTCCGGCATCAAAGTAAAAAAAAAGTTCTTCGGGGTCCGGCAGGTTCAATTTGTTTTTTTCGTTGATCTGTTGAGTCAGGACAGTGCACCGCGATGAACGCATGTGAGACTCATGTGTGTAAGCATGTAAGTTTACACCCAGTGCTGTGTAGTCGCTGTGGCTTATCTCCATCTGTTCACCACCCTGGCCCCTGTGGTGACCCTATTGTACATGCTTTTAGTGGTAGGGAAGACCGGAGCACTCGAAGTCTGGTACACTGCAAAAAATACAAAATAAATTGTTTGGGCTAGTTAAGATTTAGTCGCTCATTGGATTGTTCGATTTGTTACGGGATGTTTGTGGCTTGTTTCAAAACATTGCTTCTATTTTTAAGTAAATACAGTATATTTGCCAACAGGGTTTTATTTTTAAGATTTTAAGATTACCATAGAACAGTCTTTCCCAAAGTGGGGTCCTCAGAGGGGCTGCAGGGGGGCTTCAAAGGTTGACACATCATTCACATAAAAATGAGTTGAGTTTTAATGGACTTCATGTGTATTTGTTTAAATATAGTAAATATTTAGCTTATACACTGCAGAAACAAATGTAGAAGAGATCCTTTGTCCTTGATATGAGCAGGTCTTAAATCGTCTTAAGCCACGTTCCGACCTTTTTGGGCTTCAGAAACGCTTGAAAGGCCAGATTTGGACGCTTAGTTTGAAGAGAGATGCTGGTGACAATTGTCAAGAAGCCCCTGATGCGCGCCGGGCTGGGAGGGGCTTCTCTGTTGCCGATAATGGCATATCCCACCTCTTCTATGTGGTTGTACCATACAGTGTAATAGAAAGATTAATTCATTAATGTACACTTTTGTACCCTGCTCCTCCTCTGCCCTCTGCCCATGGATGTATAACAAGCCCTGTCCCCGCTCTTTTTTCTCTTGCTGCGCTGACCAGAGATGTGAGGAAGGGCGGAGGGGGGTGCTGGCAGCATGCGAGCCACGCAGCAATGTATTTCGTTAAGATCAGGGCAGTTTTGAACCCACAGTGGGCTAAAATGGCAGTATGATTCATGTGAGAGCATAGACAATATGTAAACGCTGTGAATGTTGTTACGAGGAGGGATTTGCGACGATAGCTGCTTCTCCCTCGTTTTCTTGCTTCTTCCTGGATTCATCCTGGTACGTGAAATGCATCACTAGAGCGAGCCTCTCTGATTGGTTGCTGCGTCTAGCTCCAAAAGTTCAACATTTCCAACTTTTTTGTCTGACACCTGGGAAGCCCGTGACGCGCCGCACGATCTCTTGCCGCCCCTTGACGCGTGTCTACCATATATTTTGAACGCCTTTGAAGCCCACGCTGCGTTTGGTCAGGATGCAGCATTATGCACTTTGAATAAGATTTAAAAAATCTGATTACCCCTAATATAACAATAAATATCTTATTTTGCTTAAACATTAGGAAATACATTTTATTTTATTTGAAAAAAGAACAAAAAGTTTATTCCATTTAAAGATTTTCTTAACTTTTCTAAGTAATTAAGTAAGTACTTTTAATTAAGGTTTCTTAAATTTAGATTTTATTACCTTATTAAGAAAGGTTTTAGCAGAGTACTTACTATTATTTGCAATTTTTTAATGTAAATTTAAGTGAAATGGATCAGGAAAACATGACATATTCTTTAAAATGTCAAAAAAGGCAGCACGGTAGCACAGTGGTTAGCGCTCGTGCTTCACAGCTAGGTCCCGGGTTCGGTCCCGGGCCAGGACAGGGCCTTTCTGTGTCCAACATGTTCTCCTCGTGTCTGTGTAGGTTTCTTCCGGGTGCTCCGGTTTCCCCTACAACTAAAAACATGTACAATATATCAGGATGAATGAGAGTGTCTTTGTGAGTGTGAATGTACCAAGGCCGAGTGTGAATGTGGGACAACCAAGGCCATAATCTGGAGTGACGTGTTTACATGCACATGTAGAACCAAATATACCAAACAAACAAAAATTGTGATTTCATATTCCTGGAGGCCCACTGGAGTTGCTGCATGGATGAAGGGGGCTGTGACCTGCTGGAGTTTGGGAAAAGCTGCCTTAGAACAAGTCAGAAGTGTTGTGAAATGAACCAAATACTAGATGACAGTAGTAAATATGTCTAATCCAGTTGAAAGTATTAGAGATAAGCTAACTATTCTGAAATCAAGTCTTTTAAACCTGCTTGATGTTTAGTTTTGTCGAGCACGAAGACACCACACAGAAAGGCAACATGGCTCCTATCCCAAGTTGTAAACTGCTAATATTAATCTATGGCCAGCGTTTGCAAGTGCCCCCTAACATCTAACATATCAGATATCTATGGTAATCTTCAACATGTAACACATAACCTTTCACCCTGAACTCGATTGAGAAGCGATTGGCAGTCACATATTTCCTAACACAATGGTGCGCTCTCTATTGAACGTAATTATATGAAGTGTTCGGTGACTTCCTCCTCCTTGGACGTCAATATCCCTCGCATTCATCCGCACTCTTGCATTTAAACATACACTCCAGGCGCTGAAGGGTTAAGTGCCAGGTCCAAGGGCACATTTAGTATAAATTTAGCGGCGCGTTTCATGGCCACATTCCTGTTAGACGCCGGACTCGTTAACGCTGGCACACTTCACTCTGGAGGCGAACACATATTAGAGAATGAAAACTGTACTTCTTTTTCCCTTCGACATAACAGTGGGAGGATATATTGTTGCTTGCGTCTACATCTTGGCACCTCTCGCGGTATTCATGAGGCCAAAACAAGAGCATGCCCGTATCATCTGTTGATTAATATTCAGCAATAGCAGTTGTAGGATAATTGAATGACTTGGACACACACACACACACACACACACACACAAGCCCGCATCCTCCGCCTGCGTTTATGCGTCCGCCCTGGCACTCGGGCGTTAAGCGATGCACACATTACATTGCAGAGGTGTTGAGAGGAGCGCCCTATGGCCTTATAATCACTGCTCAATCTGCTCCACTCGGTTATATAAGGAGGCGAGTAGTCAGATCCTCCTACAGATGCCTGGGCAGTCACGACTAGCGCGCCTCTTCTCCGTCCACATTAGCCGAGGCCCACACAGCACGTGTAAGCCCCGGTCCGGTTAGCCTGTTATTTAATTATGTATTTTGTGGTGGATACCCTTTAATTATTATGGCTGCTAATGAGCCGGTTGGTCTCTTTACCGGGAATAAAAATGCGATGTCTTGGAATCAGGGCAATATCTTTAAATGGTCTAATTGTGAAAATGAACAAACTCCAGATGTATTATTTTAGCTCATTCATTACCATTCTTTACTGTTTTAAGTTTCTTCTATATCAGACAATAAGGTAAGCGATGTGTTGTTCATTACCATTCTGATAATGGTAAGTTCTCTACTATTACAGCGTTGGGCCCCACCATTGTTCTTGGATGATAAGTCGGGGGCTAAATAAGAATTTCTGTCTCCACGGATTATTGTCGGTTTAAATAATGAATGAGCCTAATCAAAACAGTTCTTTTGAGACGCTAGTTTTTGATTATTACCGGAAAATAAATAATATACTGCAAAAATGCGATCCAGAAATAAGTAACATTTTCTTCTAACTATATTTGCCCTTGATTATTGCAGTAAAATTAAGAAAAAGCATTCATTGCACTGAAAATTGAATGGTAGGGCAGGGCGATGTGGGCAAGAGAAACATTGTATAAAGATATATTTGGTGATATCATTTACACCTGACAAAATACTTCAAAAACACAGGCTTTAGCGTGTACTGGGCATATTCATGTAATTTTATTCTTTTTATCCATCTAAATTAACCTGAATCTGTGGCTCTGCTTCATCTGGAACATAATTGACATAAAATTGTATTGCTCACACCTACACCTGATCATATGTTGATGATGAATCTCAATTTACTTGAAATTACTGGACCCGCCCCCTTATCGAGGGGTTTGACCACGAGAAAGATCCTTGGAGCTCTGTGTCTGGGGCATTATGCTCCTGGTAGGGTCTCCCATGGCAAACGGGTCCTAGGTGACGGGTCAGACCAAGAGCGGTTCAGAAGAACCTTATGATGAAACCATCAAGGACCGTCGCCAGAGGTGAAGAAGTGCCAGAATCAGAATAGTCTTTATTGTCAAAAAAAGGTTTCACAGACTAGGAATTTTCTTTGGTGTACTCGTGCAACATGAAACATAAACATAACCTGGCATGCATGAAAATAGAAAAAGATTTTTTGGATGAAACAGCAAATTAACACAACACAAAAACAGCAGCATAAATGGATGAATGTACAGATGTGCATTAGCCGCAGATGTGAGTGTGGACACACCACATAGTGAAAATAGAGCAGTGCAAATGGCTAGAACAGGTTATTCAGTTTACATTATCTAGGCTGTCCTCCTGTGGACTGTCATGACTCCGTCCTCCCGTAGACCAAACACCTGAAGGAGGAGCCACAAGGGACTGGTGCAATGTGATCCGGACAGTGTGGACTGCTGCCCCAGCGACCCGACAACGGATAAGCGGAAGAAGATGGATGGACAGTTGACTTCTTCGTATAAATAATAGGTTAATAATAATGGCAAATATTGGGAAAAAGTTCCCTGAGAAAGACTGAAAATGCTTCCCTTTTGGGTCCTGAGAACCATGGCGTTTGACCTTTTATGAAGGAGAAACAGGCTGCACTAACATGATGCGTACAGCAAAGATACAGTAGCTTCTACTGACTGAGACTGAAATGGAGGCAGCTCTGTGTTTTTTTTTTTTGTGGTAAAAAACTAGGCTACTTGCAATCTTCTGAGGAGTATTACGAGTTAGTCCACAGTGCACATTTTAAACCGTTCTGTCAGCATTCATTTTGAGACAAGACCTAAATGTGAACTGCAACACGAAATATTCAAAAAAATGTGTGTATAGGTTTAAACTACAGTGTTGGCAAGTTTCACAGACGATAGATCCTTATGGAGACAGGTTTGTCGTTGTTTTCAGCGGACATTATAATCCCTGAAGAATTGCAATCATTGTGATTTTTTAATTATGTCTAGTAAATTGCAATTTGGATTCAGTTGCATTTAATTGACCAGCCAGACACCGAGACAAAGTATGAATCGGTAGAATGAGGTGCTAAAGATCGTACATGCGAATCTGGGCTTGGTTTTAAAAAGAAACATAACTGACCGGAAACAAAAACTCCACATGCATTATTGGGCACCTGTAAAGCATTTGTAAATATTCACCATTTCTAAAACATAGCATTTACACCGCTGGGTTTGAAAATGACCCATTGGAGTCTAGTTGTGAGCACTAAATTACTCCCTAAGTGCTGTACTTCTTTCTCTTCAGCAGTTATTGTCACACACTGATAATGTAAATGAAGTCAGCAGGATTCAATTTGCACGTCACGCCATTAGCTCTTATTATGTGTGTGCTATGTGCTGTACGTCACCGGCCATCATCTGCGCCACAGACATCACAGAGGTGTCAGATTCTTTTTTGTTTTCCCGCCCCTTTACGTACGAACGAGCTCTTCCTTCATCATGTTTTGCCTGAACACAGACTCCGCTCAGAGCTACAGCAGCTACCCATCCCGTCGAAAGCCCACAGGTGACTTGACCCCCACGCTCGGCGCCCCGGCACCTCCAGGACAGCCGTGCCTCTGGGCTGTGTCTCGGAATAGGCGGCTCCATCAGATGCCCCCCCCCCCCCCCCCCCCCCGTGTGTCTGTGGGGATGAATAAATATGAAGCTAACCTGCACCTCTCCTGCTCTTTTCCCTTCTCTCTCCCCCCCCCCGTTCCCATATGGTTCTGCTGAAGAGATTTTTCAAAAGCAGCCCCTGGGCCATTGTGCGCCGGTCTATCGCGCTCGTGTGTTTGTTTTGTGCGTGTTGCGTGGGCGTCTTTGTGTAGGAGTGTGCAGTAGCTTTTTGACAGTGCCTCCAGTCGTGTGCATTTGTGAGATCTTTTGTTTTATTTTGCTATCTTCTACTCAGCGCCGCGATAATCAAAACCGAGCAGCTACGCGCCGCCCATGAATACAAAAAAAAAAAAACCCTGGAAATAAAGAAGGCTTTTTAACAAATGCGTTGCTACGGGTCACGCTCCGTCAGTGTTGCTGCGCGAACACGGACTAAAAAGATGATCGTTCTCGGTGCTTAAACCGCGGAAATGCACAATAAAGTTGTAGCCCTTTGAATGGTTGCATTACTGGCTCGGCACAATCAGTCACGGTCATTTGAGGAAAAACCTGCAGCATTTGGCGACAGTAATGGAAATATTATTATCCATGAATGCACCGCGGGAAGTGGATAAGTAGCAAAGCATTATGGTGTAATTTCTCCATTAGATATACAGTATATGTGGGATAACAACACCGTCGTTTCAGTGCTTTAATTTATTCTGTATATGGTTCTGCAACTGGACTGGGTGTTGTTTTTTTAAATAATTTATTCAACACAGCTTTCTTGAACTGTTAATTTTATCATTCTTGAACACAAGTTTTTGCACTTTGCCTGTGAACATTACGCCACTGAAGATTTGCAGTTACATAAGATGTGTGTACTCATAGATATCCTTTAATTGTAATTTCATGTCTTGAAGATGGACTGTGCTTTTGGATCTTTTTTGGATGTATTTGTGGATTGGCTGTTGCAAAACTTTCCATTGTGGGACAAATTAAGACTTTCTTATCTTAACGAAATTAACAATACAAGTTTAAAATGCCAAATTGTTGATTTGTTGATCAGCTCCGTGTGGTTGTTTTTCGTCCAGTCTGGCTGGAGTGGAAGGCAGGGCCGTCGACAGGGAAGACAGCCGGATAAGTTGCCCCCGGACCTCAGGACCAGAGGGGGCCCAGGAAGGAGCCCGATTTCTGTTTGAAATAGTAGAAAATGGGGAGGAAGGGGCCCATGTGGAAACCTCTTGTCGACAGCCCCGCCTGAAGGTAAAGTTTGTGGATTCCTGCTTTACGTTCGGGGCCGGCCCGAGCATTCACGGGGCCCTAGGCAGAATATGTCATGGCATGGGGCCCTCACAACGTCAATTTAATTTCGGACAGATATATATTCCCATATAAAAGACTATACTCTGCAAAAAGAAATCTAGAAATGAGTAATTTACTTAGTGTCTATATTTGAGTAACTAATTTCAAGAAGAAGTTTTTTTTACTCTTAAATTAAGAAAAGAAAATTGTAATCATTAGATAAAAACATAAACAAGAATGTTTTTTAACCACTGGCAAATTTATTGAAATTAGCTCCTCAAATCAAGGTTAAATATACTTTTTAAATGTCACAACCAGATGTAATGTGAACTATTGGGGTGGGCCCTGGTGGTCTTGGGGCCCTAAGCAGCTGCATAGTCTGCTTATTCGGCTGGGCCGGCCATGTTCACGTTAAGATGCAATCTTTGGCAACTGGACAGGTTTTAGATTTGATGCACCTGTGGTGGAAATATTCCACATAAATCAGGAGAATGAAACGGTGTTGTCTATTACTATATAATAATAGTATGTAAAATGCCGTAATACACCTCTATAACGTCTCAATACTCATCCAGCTGCCATCGTCATCAGCTAGGAGTTGAGACTGGATTCGACTGGGCTTATGTACACAGCTGCAGGTGATGACCCATTAGGCCAGTGGTTCCCAACCTTTTTGGTCCGATTACCCCCCATCCTCCTATTTATCTGTTAAAAAAACAACTAAATACTGTCAAATTCTACTGTTAAATATTTAAAATAGGTTTTCTTTGAACATAATAATCAAGAATACAACTAAGTTTTATCTTATTTTTTATCTGAAATTATTCCAAGGTTTGATGTAAGTCAAGAACAGGGGTCTCCAACCTTTTTTACCTGATGAGCAGCTTTTGTGTTACAAAAATAGCAGCAAGCTACTTATACTTCAAAGAAATGTGTAACTGCCTCTAGGACTGGCAAGAGGACCATTCAATACAATAAAAGGAAATGACAGTAGTTTCTGGTTTATACTTTGCTATATTCACCTAAATGCTTGGAGATGTTTTGAATGAAATGACCAATGAAGAACAAAGAACAAAAAAAGGAAAAAGAAATGATACATAACAATACACAAAACATACCAAATTAATACATAACATACATAAATCCAGCTCGAAAAGGAGTGGGAAGAAGTCAAGACTTATTAACTCCCACCCCCTATTTATTGTTCTAAATTAAATGAAGTGGTTGCTACAACTTAGTTACTTAGCTTAGTCATCGCTGCAACAAGTCCGTTACATATGTGCACATTTGTACATGAACATGAACACGTTTTGATCAGAATAACAAAAATGCATCTAAAATGTTACACTCAAAGCGTTTGTAGAAATGTAGAAAGTCTTTGGCGAGCTACTTGGGAAGGGATGGCGAGCTACATCTAAAACCTGTCCAGTTGACAAAGATTGCATCTTAACATTTGTCTTTTGACCTGGATGTTTACACATGCGCCTACATAAACCAACTCCTGCTTTACATGAGTGAACTGTACTGTGACTGTAACCGCATCACCGGGTAAATCCTAAATACATGATTTTGTGCTCCAAAGAGGGGTAAAGTTGCTGCAGGATTGCGGTCTGCGGGTCTCTCTCTGGATACTGATTAAATCGCGTGCTCTCTGAATTGTCGACTTGTGCAGGGCCCCGAAGGGTACTGACACAGACACAGATAATTGTGTGTAATTAGCTGTAAATGCAAACCAAATATCAAGGCTAATTGCTGAATTTAGGGGAATGGTTTGTATAGTCATAAAACTTTACACACTCGGAACAGGTTGAGGCTCTAAAACGCACCGTAGTTTACCACATATAATAAACATATACATCAGAGGAGCACAGTGGCAGTCATATAAGAGCTTTCAGCACCAATCATTTTGAAAGACCTTTGCGGTTTACCATTAGGGATGTAGGTGTGCGCTAACGCCCGCTGAAACCTACTGTATTTACATGTACGTCGTGATTACTCTGCCTTTGTCACAGTAAGTGGATGTCGCGCTGCATACACCCCAACCCTCAATTAGCATACAAATGTGTCTGCCTATGCCACAGACAAAAACATCTCGGAGACAAGCATCGGGAGAAGTCAATGATGTGTTGTGTAATAACGACCGCATGTTCCCGCCTCATTGGCGCTACCGAAACTCCAGGAACTCGGCACTCTATCCATCAGATCTGTACCTTTCAGCTTTGCCGGCGACGACAGCTATTGCAGTCTGTGTGTGCGAGACCTAACCTGCTGTATACAGAGCTACGGGGCTTTAAACAAGTGATTGAAGGTCAGACAAATATACTCGGAAATGTACAGAAAACAGCCGACCGGAGGCTGTAAAAGCTTGTTCATTTAGCACTGCGAGGGGAGCGTCGGATTTGCCGAGCGCTGAAGGACTCTGGGTACTGAGTGGCCTTATGACTGCGTAGGAGGCTCGGCAGCAGCGTTAGTGGGCAGGGGAGAGAATAATATTAACAGCGGGGAAAATCTGTACATCGCCGCGCTCAGAGGCAGAATATAAGGTGCTCTGAGATGGTCTTAACCTGCCTCTCTATCACCGAGCGTCCACCTCCCATAATTATCCTCTCCACGGGGAGCCACTACACGCTGAGTGGGCCTGCGAGATCTGAGCATCACTGGAAGAGGTTTAGTGGAGCATGGTCGCTGATTGACTAACTGTAAAAATGTAAAAACTATGAAATTACAGTTGGAGTAAAGAAAGTTGATTGTGCAACTTGATGGAAAAGCACTAGGACTGGCTTATGGAGGTGGAAAAGTGCTTTATAGATTGGGC
This sequence comes from Lesueurigobius sanzi, assembly GCA_900303255.1. Taxonomy (NCBI): domain Eukaryota; kingdom Metazoa; phylum Chordata; class Actinopteri; order Gobiiformes; family Gobiidae; genus Lesueurigobius; species Lesueurigobius sanzi. The sequence continues at coordinate 19,181 of OMNZ01024748.1, read as the reverse complement.
ACCCCTTTCCCTCATGGTGTGTTGTGCTCTTAGACATGAGTAGGGCTGGGTGATATGGCCAAAAAATCTTATCACGACTAAAGCCATCTGCTTCTTCTTGGGTTTAGACCTGATGTTGTAGTAGTTTAGTCCTGGTTTAGCCCTGGGTTTAGTCCTGGTTTAGTCTAGGGTAATGTGGTGGAATTTCTAGTGATCTAGTAATCATCGTTTTGTTAGTCCTTTTTATTTTGGTCCTGGTTTACATCTTGATTTCAGGCTCTACTTTAGTCTGGTTTACTCCTTGGTTTAATCCAGGTTCAGTCCGTGATATTGTCCAATTTTCGACCTGGTTTAGACTCTGGTTTAGTCCTGGTTTAATCCAGATTTAGTCCATGAAATTGTCTATGACGATGTCTCCAAAATAGCAGATTGTCACGGAGCTCAGATCACGATTCGATTGTTGTCATCATATCGTCCATTCCGAGACATGTTCTTGTTCCCGTTCAGCAAAACCCACCAAAAAACTAAATTTATCTAAGCTGTGTCAATACAGACAGCTTTTAAATTCAAAAAGCTGCAAAAAATGATATCTTGATCAATTCAAATGACTGTAAGTAAGTACATTTGATCTTAATTGGTGTCATTCTGGCTGTCAAGTAAAAATGTTGCCAGTTGCATTTAAAATAAGAAAAAACTAATTATTTGCAGCAAAATGTGACGTATTATCTAATTTTAAGAGCAATATATATTATTTTCTTATTCAAACTACCGCAATACTTATCAAGGGCAAATAGACTTATATCAAGTAAATGTGGCCTATTTTAGATCCCGTTTGGCAGTGCAGGGAAGGGTTGTTCAAGTTTCTTTATTTCTTTATAAAAGGATCCTTATCAGTCTTTATCAGAGCAGAGACTACTCTTCCTGGACTCCATTCTCAATTTGTACTTGCTGTATACAGGACATACAGTGGTATGAAAAAGTTTGGGCGCCCACTGAATATCAGCAGATTCTGGAGAATTTAGAGAGTTAAAGCACAGGAAAAACAAACACGTGGATTACAATGTCCATGTCAACGTTAAGTTACTGTAACTCCATCATTTGTTATAGAGTATTTAAGATTTGTTTTAAAGGTACATGATTGCTTATTAAGGAGAGACACTTTCAGGTTTTACTCTCTTAACATTTACACTTTCACCTGGAAACAATTACATGACCTAATCTTTACAATAAAGAGTGTAATTATTGCTCTGAGTCAACGTTTCTCCATAAAACTATATGGGAAATTGTAAATTCAATGACCATTTTCTCAAAATGCATTTTTCTCACATTGTGGTGACAATATCTTGAATTCAGAATATTTGCCCTTGTTTTGAGTAATTTGGACTTCCCAAGTAAAATTATCTACCAATAGATCAAGTATTATTGCACTTAAAATAAGAAAAGCATATACTTTCAAGTAAATTTAGATTCATTATCTAATTTTTTGGTGCAAAGAGTTGTTTATTCTTAATTTAAGTGCAAAAATACATGTTCCAATGGCAGATAATTTTACTTGGCAAGTTAAAATGACTCCAAATAAGGTCAAAAATTCAGAATTTAAGCCAATTCAACTTATCAAGAGATCCCTTTTTGCAGTGTACAGACTCTAAACTTCCCAGTCTTGGTCTTAACAATGTTTTGAAGGTTTGTTCAGAGGGATCTTTCAACATTTAATTTGATTTATTGAGTTTTGAACCCCAAGAAACAAGGCAAAATTTGAATTTGTACAGATTTGTTCCCACTAATGTTAACTACTAATTATAAGTTTACATATGCTGGCAGAATATAAGGCTTTGTAAACGTATGCATTTCATAGAATATAACACAAAAACCTTTATTACACTCATGGTTAGTGGTTGCGTAAAGCCATTTATTGTAAAAAAAAAAACAAAAGAACAATTTGTTTACACTTTTCAACTAGAAACTAGCCAAATGTCCCTGATCTAAAGTTTACATATTGTACATCTTGAAACAAACACCAACTAATCCAGAGAGTCCAATTTTGTCAGAGAGTCCTGTATTTCAGCTGAAGTGAGTTTTTCTTTGCTCCTGAACAATTTTCCTGGCAGTTGTTGATGGTCATGTAAACGTTAGATCAGGGACATTTGTTTATTTTCTGTTCCGTTATGATTTCAAAAGAGTAAAAAAAAGAGTTATTTGGCAATAAATGGCTTCACACAACCACTAACCATGAGTGGAAAAAAAGACTTAAAAAAGACTGTTATCTTTCATATTCTCGGAAAATGGACAAAAGATTTAAAGGGTATTTAAACTTATGAGTACAGCTGTATCTAAAATTCCCACTGAGCAAGCTAATTTTGTAGCTATTGTATACTGTATATTGTTTTTAGACAGCTTCCTCACCTAAAAGTGGCATTCTTGATATAAAAGACAAAAAGTCTATTTTCTGCTGAGGGAACTGTTGGCAGAGACACGTCTTAGGCAGGTTGGGTTGTATAACGGTAAATAGACCATTTTTCGAATTCAAGTTCTTAAATGAATCTGATATATTTTAATTATATTCAAGATTACGAGGCAAATGTTTGTAAACACCTGTGTCTGAGTGAAAATCTCCAACCCAGATTCACCCTGACCAGCTGCCGCGGAGTTTAGCAGCATTTTCCACTTTCGTTTCTCTTCTCTGAGCCGAGCCGAGAGCTGCACATTCAAAATGTCACTTCAGTTTGGAACAAAGTAGGAAAAGGTGACATATAAAGACAGGAAGCGGTACTTTTACAAATACACTCACCTTCGCATTGTTTTAGAGGACTGCTTTCGGAGGCTCGAGTCAGGCTCAGCTCACAGCAGTGTTATCTGTTGGGTCTGTTCGAATTGGCAAAATCTTAAATCAATTTGAATGTTCTGCTGTATATTACTGACATAAATATGAGAAAAAATATACTGTATGTTTTCCTATAAAAAATAACAAAAACTACCTATTGTTGGCGATGAAATCTACCTAATATATAGAGCCAGGTTTAAATTTATGGTTTCATTTTGTTGATATATTTGATACAAAGATTGGTTCCCAGGGGATTTTGGATATCTTTTTTTAGCTTTTGAATAAGCTAGTTATTAGTGGATACATCTGTACAACTCCCTCTGAACAAACATTTTAAATATTGGTAAGTACAAGACTGGAAAGTTTGGCGTCTGTAGGAGCTGGAGATGTGCCACAATATGAGAAAAAATGTATCTTACGAAAATGGTCTTTGCAGTTACAATCCCACATAGTTCTATGCAAAACATTGAATCAGGGCAATAATTACACTCTTTATAAAACAGATTTGGACATTTATTTTATGTTAAGAGAGCATACTGGCCCAAAACCTGAACATTTAAATAAAATTAGTTTTGCCTGCGGTGATGGCAGTATTTTATTGTAATAAAGCAGTGTTGATTATCTTTTCTTATCTGTTCACAAGGCTATTTCCTGTTACTGTTATGGATGTAATCTAATGACCAAACCATAAACAGCACTTACTGTATGCTCAGACTAATTAGGTAAGTTTCCACTATGAACTACTTTTGTTTTACTGTAGATTTTTCTTGGCTCCAAAGTCTGATCAACCGACTTGTATTCTTTACGATTCAGATAAGATAATACTTTATGGATCTCACAATGGAGAAATGTAATAATAATAATGCATTGGTTTTAGATAGCGCTTTTCTGAACACTTTACATGTCATTGTTCATTCACTCCATACTGGTGGTGGTAAGCTACTATTGTAGCTACAGCTGCCCAGGGGTAGACTGACGGATGTGAGGCTGCCACCCTCGGCCCCTTAGACCACCACCAACACTCACTCACTCACTACATTCACACAGGCCGTTCCCCGATGGTCTCCCACCAAGTACTGACCAGGCCCTGTTTTGCATGTAGATAGAGCAGATGCAAACAGATCTATGAATATATATTTTTATTTACTGTGCTATTGAGGACATGTTGTTTTGGTGTCCTTAAAAAACTATTAACGGTCTATTCAGTCACAAATTAAGTAAAGTAGATACTTCTTAAAAATGTCAGCACCATCTTGAGGGCCATATTACACCCCTTGGGGGGGGGCGAATTTGGCCCGCAAGCCCCATTTTAGGCACCCCTGCCCTAAAACAAGCCAAGAGCTATATAAATGTGACCATTTACCCTGCTTGGCTTCTGAGGTCTGCTGGGATCGGGCAGAGCAAAGGTGGTATGGCAGCAGCAGCTCTTAATAACACACAGCGGATGCAAATAGTAGGAAGTGCACTAATAAGAAGAACAAGATAAAATAGAGCAAAGTATACGACATACAGTATATTATAGATATTGAACTCCAACTCAACCTGAAGGTCCTGGTTTGGGCTCTTTGTCCTCTTCATTGCAACATGAAGCGGAAGTACATACCTTTAAAATCCTAATCATTTTTTTAAGCAAAGCCGTCCAAGTCCTGACCTTCCCCTCATCCTGTTGAGATGATTTAGAGTTGCCACTTGAAACATGTTTAAAAATACAGATGAAGTAGCTCAGATAAGTTGGGACTTGACGCATTGTTGCTATCTCTAAATGGCGGTATGTGCCATAACTTCAGCATGTGTCAGTGTAGGATGTTTTCTCCGGTATGTGCGAGTGTGTATGGCCGCTTGCATACTGCGGATGCTTGGTGCATGTAGGAGCAGAGAGAGAGCACCTGGCTGAGAGGTGACTCACACACTCAGGTAATCGCTCTGACATTTAATTGTAATGAAGTGCCTGGAGATAATGGTAGCCGTTCGCATTAGCTCGGCATGCACAATTGCACACACACAAAGACACAAATCTGCGCAGAAATACATTGGGAGATGCATTAAAAAAGCCTGGCCTTGACACCTCGCACTGTGGAGCCGCTGCTTAAGACCCTGACTCACGCACATTAAAGCGTAGAATGCGGAGGAGGGCCCCAGACGAGATGACAGGCAAAAGGACACTGGCGCAGACAGAGCGAGCAGGAGGCAGGTCGCGATGGAGACGGGGGATGGAGAGGCCCGCAAAGGTGACTAATGTACGAGACGCTGATTAGCTACTTGAAAACACAAGTCGGAGAAGTTCGGGAAGGTGGGAACAAATGGAAAGTCAACATCGCGTAACCATTCAGGGTGCAAAAGGGGAATGACGAGACTTCAGTAACTTTGGCGTGCTATTTTCGTGAGACGGCTTTACAAGGCAATAGATGTTTGATTTAGATTTTTATGACTGGAGGCTACTATGTCACTTCAAGCTACTATATGTTCAGACCAGTGGTTTCGCTGGGGGTTATTTTTCTCAATCATTTTGAAGGACAGGGTTGTAAAAAATCTGTTATGAGCTATTTTTAACCTTCATTAATTAATCTCTCATTATATACCTAGTATTATGTCTGTAAGAAAACACTGATTACAGGATAATCAGTCTCTCTCCAACCCATTACCCATTAGTCCACTTTGAATTACCGTCCGAGTCCCATCGGCACTGTTTTGGTATCCTATTATGTCATGTCATGTGTTGTTATTGGGCTGAATGAATTTGTAACTGCTTGTAACTTCCTGAATTCCTGTTTGTTCTAAAGAAAGAGTTTGGCACATGGCCGATCATGCTGCCAAGGTGCTCTCTCATCTGAATGAATTTCTCCGCTGTGAGATCAATAAAGGATATTCTATTCTATTCTAAATGGATGCAAATCTAAATATAATTTGTATCAGAGTCATGGAACATGAATTTGGAAGCTACATTGTGTTAAAAGGTGTGTGTAAAACTATCAAAAGATGACGATGGCTTGATTTTCAATCCTTCAAAATGAAGGACAACCTTCAAAATGTTCTGTCATTGACTGAGAATTTTCAGTTAATGTAACCTCTAGTTCTGACTTGGCAAATGTAAGCCTCTCTTAAACATTACATAATATCTTCAGAATATTTCTTTGCATATCACACGGCCTCATTTTTCAAGCTTAGCTGTTTTTGTGTGACTATTCTTGCACTGTCTGAAGGTGCAGACATTGCCTGAGGTAAGGGAATAACCTTGGTAACTTCTCTCCAACCCATGTGCATGTATTAGTAAGTCTTATCTTTCTTATTTACAATATAGCCTCCGAAATAGCATAAATTCACTTACTTCTCTTTAAGTCCGGTTTCGACGGAAACAGCATTTCCAGCTTCTTCAAGTGACAGTTCAGACACTGGGGATTTTCAGAGGCAACACTCACCTATTTTGCATATAGTATTAATAATAATCTGTTTGCAGAAGGTCAGGTCTGATGTCACCGTGCTTTCCCTTTGCTGTGTGCGGGCCGCGCGAGCTCTGCATGTGGTTTGGGTCTGTGGTTTCCCCGCGTCTTTATCGGAGAGCCGTCCAGTGACTCAGACGTGTCACCGAAATGACAGCGTAAATGTTAAAAATCCTCGCAGCGCGGCTTGATATTTCTTCAGATTTTCGTGTGTCTTGCTCGCTGCCCACACGCGCCAGACAAAAAGTACAACCGCACCCCCCTCCATTGATTTAACCCCTATTTTCTTTGTGTGATGAATTTGACATATTGTAAAACGCCTATTGGGAATTTTCTACTTTGTCTTTTCTCCCTCTTTCAATTTGGTGATTGTCAGCGTGTAGCAAAATGACAATGACTTCATAAGCAGCTGCTGTTGTGCATCAAAGAGGGAAAACAGAGACATGCCACGCAAAACAATCTCGTAATCAAAATAAAGCAACTTGTTCAGCGCTGCGTTGGGAGAGCCCTTGAAAACTGGCCCGTGGCCCTGTGTACAGTAAATATTCACGCAGGTGCGAGCAAAAACATGCACAAATGAGCCTAATGTTGACTATTATGTTGATTTTGAAACACATCAGGAGCAGGTGACGGTTTGACCTTATTTGGGGCTTAAAAAAAGGACTTGTTGTGTGGATCAAAGGCTTTGGCTTAACAAGCTCTACAAAATGAAATTATAATGTGGGAAAAATGATTTTGTTTCAGATCTTTTGAGTGAAAATACTTCATGTGCATCAGGGATCTCCAACCAGTAGCTCAGGAGCTACCGGTAGTTCAACAGCCCTTTGTAAGTAGCTCGCCAAAGGATTTTCTGTAATTCTACATGCATGGTAGGCAAACACTTAGGTAAAGAATAAAGAGAAAACTCAAGTCATTTGGTGAAAGAGTGTTGAAATAACATCTGACAGTGGATGTGCTAGAGCCGCACAATATGAGAAAAAAAGACAGGTTTGATCCCATCTTCATTATTTCACTAATTTACTAAAGAATTTCAACACTGTAGGCTCCATTGAATTCACAATATTTGTAAGAATCAAATTGGTTTAAAACAAGGCTAAAATACTACTTCATAACGGCCAAAACATCTTATCACAATTTTCTTTAGTTTAAATCACGATTTCGATTTTCTCACAGTTGATGTGTATATTGCCTTTTAAAGCCGACTAAAGCCATCTGCTTCTTCTTGGGTTTAGACCTGGTTTAGACCTGGTGTTGTAGTGGTTTAGTCTTGGTTAAGACCTGTTTTGGTCCGAGTTTCAGTCCTTACATAGTTTTGACATGCTTCCCTCATGGTTTAGTCCTGGTTTAATCCTGGTTCAGTCTGTGATATTGTCCAGGTTTAGACCCAGTTTTCTCTTTATTTCTGATTGAGTCCTTGAGTTTGGACCTAGTTCAGTCCAGGGTAAACATCGTTTCGTTGTCTCTGGTATTAGTTTGGTCCTGGTTTAGACCTTGATTTCAGTCTCTGCTTTAGTCTGGTTTACTTCTTGGTTTAATCCCGGTTTAATCTAGATTCAGTCTGTGATGTTGTCCCATTTTAGACCTGGTTTAGACCTAGTTTTCTCCTGGTTTAGTTCTGGTTTAATCCTGACGGCAAAAGCAATGAGTGAAAAGAAATTATTAGAGAAAGCAAAACCACTGAATCACGATATGACGATGTTACCGAAAAAGCAGATCATGATGAGATGAGATCACGATTTGATTTTTATCATCATATCTCCCAGGCCTACTACTTTATAACCAAAGACAATGCTCAAATAGACAATTTTTTTTTTTTTCTTCACATTTTTAAGTTTTGCTTATAGCACAAATTGTCAGTCAGATGGAAGACCTCTGTGATTTTTGTGTCGATGCAGATATTGCATCACATAATATTGCAACAATCATAACTTGACTGTGTAAGTTCTCAGTTGTACAGGAGTTGTCCATCACAGGCAAAGATTCTTCAACTACAGAGTACAAATGAAGACCGAAGAATCTTTGCCTACAAACAATAACTTGAAACTATTGAAAATACAATAAATGATGATAATATGCAGCCATAATACATGTATAGGCCTGGTTATATTCAGTTCCTGTATAACAAATCATGTGATCATTACATCCAGCATTTCTTTTGGTGCACGCTCAGCTTGTGTTTATATTTATAGAATCCAAAACAATCTGGATTCCTCCAAAACATCTAACGTGAGCTACTCTTAAATCAATTCCTGTCTGTCTCTTTGAAAGATCTCAATATCATTCAGTTCTTTTCTCTCCACTGCCCCTGTACGTAGGCAGCACAATGATGCTCTCAGGTTTTGGGCCAGTTTGTTATCTTAACATATACACTTTCACCCAGAAACAAATAAATGACCTAATCTTTACAATAAGGAGTGTAGTTATTGCACTTGTTCAACGTTATAACCATATTAGCAATCGTCACCTCAATGCAGTGATTTCACTAGGGATATTTTTAAGGACAGGGTTATCTGTCGTGATCCGTCCTTCATTAATGAATCATTATATACCTAGTATTACGTATGTGAGAAAATGGATGCAAATCTAAATCTAATTTGTGAGCAGAATCATGGAACATGAATTTGGAAACTGTATTGTGTGTAAAACTCTCAAATGATGATGATGACTGATTTTCAATCCTTCAAAATGAAGGACAGCCTTCAAAATATTCTGTCAGAACTAAAAATATTGACAGAGAATTTCCAGTTAATGTAACCTCTGCTTCAATGATCCTTTTCTCACATTGTGGCAACATCTCCACTTTAGTAGCACCCACAGACTCCACACTCTCCTGTCTTGTAATTAATATTTTAAAGGCTTGTTCAGAGGGATTTTTGCATATTTAATTCCTTTACTGAGTTTTAAACCCCCAAAAAGACACATTTTTACAGATTAATTCATTAAAAACTAGTTATAAGGTATGTAAGGTATGAACAAATCTTTGTAACGAATATATCAACAAAATCAAACCATACATTTAAACCTGGCTCTGTCCATCATTAAGATTTTGTCACTAAGATACAAGCAATTTCGGCAGATTTTACACATGAAATGCTTTACTTTAATATGAAAACATAAAATGGCCAAAAACCTCTTATATATTTCATTGTCACGGTTATGTCAGTGATACACAGCAAAAGTTTCAAATCGATTTCCCTAAATTTGAGTGTTCTCCCCAGCAGTGTCTCGCCTGCGACGCTGTATTTATGTGGAAATGCAGCTGGTCCTGATGCTAATGCCGGTTGGACAGCACTCTCTCTGCGCCAGTCGCTGAACTCTAATCACATTCATTCATTTCGCACCATTGTACTAACACATGTAATGCTTGCTCATACAGTTTTAAAACCATCCCGTGTCCTTTTGCTGTCAACTCATATGGGGGCTTTCTCTTGCATTGTGCGTCCTTCTATTAACCACAATTCTTTTCACTCAGTCTCTATTCACCAGGTTGTCACGCCTTTGCTTTTGTGCCCGTTATTTGTCAATTAAACCGGGAAAAAAAAAATCTTGAAATATGCCCATCACCGAGTTTTTAAACAATGTTTCAATTTTACTTTCAAATGGTTTTTTGCGCGAGTGGTGGAGGTGAAAGCCATTATAAGATGTGTCGGTGGACAGCGGGAGCGAGTGAGAGGAGGAGAGAGTGGCTCTGTGGTGTTCGATGAGTGGGCCGCCATGCATTCTTTTAGCCTTATTCACTGACAGTGTGGGCGGCTAATTCGTGTTTGTATTCAGCAGGTTTACCTAAGGGGAAATGTTTTATTATATGCTGTCTTTGAAATCAATGACTAATTGTGCTCTCCATCCACATGTCTATCCATCTACCAGCTCAATTTCCCTGTCACTCTTTCCCCCTTAAAACCTATAGGAAATAATAGGATTGAGACGTTCTAGTATTAAATATATGTGTCAAAACTTAATGCCAGAGTACAGTATGACATGAAAAACATCATTTTTGTCAAACTTTTTAAAAGAAATAGACATTTTAAATGTATGATCTTCAGAAATTTAGTTCGACTCTAGTCAGCCAGACTTCCATGGCATTAGAGAGTTTAGAGCATTGGTGCTAAAAGTGTGGTCCGCGGGCCAAATTCGGCCCTTCAAGGGGTTTAATTTGGCCCTTGAGAATCTTCTTTGATTCATTTGTGACTGAATATAATAGTTACTAAGGACAACAAAACAGCTCAGTAATTCAAGGATATTTTATCATCTGTTTTGCATTTCTGTGGCCCATGCATAAACCTGATATACCACATTAAATCTGACAAAATTTAGATTAAAAGTAACGCCGTATTCATTAATGCAATCTACTGAAGTATTTGAGTATTTGTGGTATATCAGGTCCATGCATGGGGCCACAGGTTTGGTCTTTCTACATGCAAGACATTATTGCGTTTAGCCGTTTGCCAGCTAATCTTTCCCCTCCGTAGCCTATATAGTAGCCTGGCCTTAGTCATCCGTAAACTCCGGTCAATTATCATTTCCCTACATGTTACGTCTGGGTCTGATCTCAGTGGCTGCGATACATAGGTTGAATTTCATCCTAGCCAATCAGCGAGCGGGGAGGCGGGTGTTGTAGATGACGTCATACCAAACGCTAGCGATTGGGTAAAATCAGATCCAATCGTTTCAAACTTTAAAAGGAGTTGACCCCTCCCACCTGAAAGCGGCGCTCAATTGTGAAGATCCAGACCCTCAATGAGTACGAGGGTATGGTAAGACAAGGCTACCTACTGTATATTGGCTCTCCATGGAAAAAACCTTTGGGCACCCCTGGTTTAGAGCTTGAGTGCGGTGCTGGGGTGGTTAGTGCTCTTGCCTCACAGTAAGATGATCCTAGGTTCAAGTCCTGGTCCATGCAGAGTTTGCATGTTCTTCCTCAAATATCTTCCTCAGGTATCTTTTGAATACTTAAATGCCCCTCATCAATCTAAAACATAACATAATAAGCCAATCTTCCTGTTGGGTCATGATCAAACCGAGATGGGTCTTCAGGCGTTGCACTGCAGTCACCCCCTGCACCTGGGTCAAATGCAGTATGCCCTACCATAACTTATCTGACCTGTTGAGAGCGTTGAGTACTGTCGATGTGTCCTTGGGGAAATGCAGTCGCACACATTGGCTTCTTCTGTCACCTATATATTTGGCTTATTGCGATTGATTTTCTGCGTTAGCTTAAGACGCTTTCTCATGATGGTCAGTGTTGATTCAGTGTATAGTTGCTGTGGCCAATGAGTGCAGAGCAGCCTTGGAGAGTCTACTGCAAAGGCTGTAAATCCTCACATGAATAGCGAAGGTGATTGAGGGGCAATATGGCGCGGAGAAAAATGTTTGAGAAAGAGAAAGGAAGAAAGAAGCGCATTCTCCCGACATGAGTCACTTGCGAGAGAAAGCTTTGTAACTTAAGCCACACACAGTGAAGGGAGAGCAACATCGACGTGGAGATACAGGCACTAAGTAGACAGATTTAGACATTATCCATTTAGGACTTAAATGTGGCGCAGTCAGTCGGGTCGGCTAAGGCACTGGGTCGATGTGAATCTCGAGCATCAGCTGGCAAGAAGTTCTCACCCAAAGATGAGGAGAATGCATTTTTCACTCAAAAATTGCAACACGCCCGCCTTGTGCTGCTGCAAATGACTTGGGATTGAGACCCATACAAAAACCACACTCCTTTGGGTCGCCCCGTGGCTGGATCGAAGTGCAACGTAAAGATAACCATTCTGTTAGAGCCCAGGAGTGGCCATTATTGACTAAACTGATGCCTCCCTCTTTATTTTGGAAAGGCAGTATTTTTATAATGTCAGAAATCTGCTAAAAATGTATCAGCATTAGTTAATAGTTGAACATACTTGTTTTTTCGCACCATTTTCTTCTTATTGCTGGAAATGTACTCGATATCCTAATTTTGCACATCTCCTAACAATCAACAATCTCGTGATTACAGTCAATTATACTTATAACTCACATCTTCACCTATTTTTTTTTGTAGATTATCACAAAATGAATTGGTAATAATATTTAGTAAACACATTTTTCTACTTGTCACCTTTAGTTTTCACATAAGAAGCAGTACCTAGTTTATGTGTTTGCAGCATTCGGCCTGTTTATGTGTAAAATGGCCACAGTTGCCTATATTTTTTGGGGGAATATTAATATTATTCTTTTTTTTTGTTAAGACGGCAAACTTATCCAAAATCTGAAAATGTAATAATATAATCAAACATATTTTTTCATATAGACTAAATGAATATAGGCTGTTAATAGTATAAGTGCATGCAATCACAGCGGCACACATATTCTTTCCCCTAAAAGCAGTGTTTCCAAAGGCAGTTTGTATACCTCACAATGGCACTCGTGGTTTGTCCAATCGCACTATTATACTTTGAGTGACGCCTGAGAAGAAGATGGAGCCTTTATGAACTGCTGGTAGGAACCCCAGGCCAAAGGTCAAGCTACTGATTTGCCATATTGGGCCACCCTCCACACACAGACCCCCCCGGCGGCCACGCTTCAGAGAGAGGCTGCTGAACGTATCATGGCCCCGCTGCCCCTCTCTCCACCGCGGGGCTAAGTACATAGGCAGAGGAGGACCACCCCACCTCAAGGCCCCGCTGTGGCTTCTCCTTTTGTGAAGTGTCCACTCTGAAGTGCACTGTAGGACGGGGTCTTTGTTTCACCTTTTTTACTTCCCCCTCTCCTTGCCCGGCCATTCTCTGCTTTGGTTGATACTCGACTACGCTCTTTAGCGTTTGTTTGGAAATGCTGATTCAAATTGATGGAAATTGCATATGCATTTGCACAATTTAAAATGTACTCTATGCTAAAATGTCAATTTAGACCCAATGAACATGAACAATAGTAGGCCGTAACAAAGTGTACACATTTAACAATAGAGAACAGATAATCGATGGTAAATCGTGCTGTTATTATGCAATAGAGCAATTGTAATTAAGATGAATCCTCGCATTTGCACATGTTTTAAGAGTTACACAACACTCCCATCACTTCTAAACTGTCTAATGGAGCTCTGGATCCAGTTGTTCAGTGTCACATGAATTTGTACGATGCAAAATGTATAACCGGAGCACAATAACTTAGACATGTGTGTAACCCCTGAGTCCCAGTTTGCCGACCCCCTCTCTGTCCTGAGCTGGTGCAGTCCTGGCCCCTTCCACCTAAGTGTCACTGAAGAATGTTCCATCATTTAAACGGGGGAGAATGCTCCGCTAATATATAACCAATTACACTGGTCACATTTCCTGTGTCTCCTTTGAGCTCTCTGCAGGCTCAAAGTGCCAATCAGGCCTGGAATGCCAGAACATGGCTCTTATTTGCCAGGGGTCAGCGCACTAGTAACCTCACATTCTAAAGGACCATTGTTCCCATGGCCAGAAAACTTGGAGAGGCTCACATACACATCCAGGGTAAAAGACACACACACAAACGCTGGCCCCTGGAGGCCCCACATCAAGGGCCCGCTCTGTTTAAACAGCATCCGCCTGTACAGCCACCCGCCATGAAGGGGATTAAACAAGGTGTGTGCGTGTGAGTGTGCTTATGCGCGGAGGTATGCTCCTCAGAGGTCATCTGCATTCACTTAGATTATAGTATTATACCATTTCCCAACCGCTCTCTGGGTAAAACTCCAATAAAACACCACATATTTTGCTTGTGGATTATATCGAAATGTATCTTCTTGATACCTTTCTCGCTTTCAATTCTGGATTAAATAAAATCAAAACAAACAAACAATGCACCCCACCATTTCTCCTGGCGTGGAGCAGTAGCGCTTGGTCTTCAGAGTACTTTGTCACATGCATTAGTAATTAAATCAGTCATCTCTGAACACACATATTGATCATATTGTCTTTTTATTTTTTATTTTTTTATTGCCATTTGTTTCACGGAATATCATAATTACAAGTATACACCACATATTGACTTTTTTTCTTTCCTTCTCTCCTTACAGTCGCCCCTTCCCCCTCCCCCCGCCCCTGCCATACGTCCCTAAAGTAAATGTATAACAAAAATATTAATAAAAAATAGAGATATTGACAATGTATTAAAGAACAAAACTCAACAGGAATAAATAAATAATTAGAAAAACAATAATACTAGAGCTGCAACTACTATTTTAGTCGACTATTTTAGTAATCGATCAATCTATTGATTATTTACATCGGTTAATCGAGTAATAGTATTTTACTTGTATTAATGAACTAAATCTCATGTCTTTAGAGCAGAATTTGAAAGGAGAACCACATTTCTGATAAATAACACCATTTATTCTTAATTTCTCATTAGTTTGTCCCTTAAGAAGCAACATTTCAAACAAACACTGATTGGTTCGTGTCCTGAGAACCAAAATAATAAATGTGAAACATTAATAACTTTCACATCATCTACATATTAGATTTGGACATGTTTACATGATCTGTGGAAGAAACATTGACCCTACCTTAAAAGAAACTGGGTTTTCGTCAAAAATACTAACTTTCTGCTTAAATTCTTATTTAGTGTGCATAAGAGATGCTTGTGCAGCTCTAAATAATACATACAGTATTATGGAGCTGGGCAATATTGTTTATTTTATTTTCATTTATATTATTAGAATGATTTCATTTATTAGAAATTTTACAATATTATCCATTTTATTTTCCGATTTAAAAAAAATAGTCTGTAAATCACCCTTTCCTAATTTGTTGATTGTTGTTGGATTTCCTGTCCCGGGTTATTAGTCGACATCCTGTTAGAAGAGCCAGTTTGGAGCAGTAGCGCTTGGTCTTCAGAGTACTTTGTCACTTGCATTAGTAATTAAATGAGTAATCTCTGAACACACTTATTGATCACATTGTCAATTGCCTCCTGTGATGTTTTTGCCAGACGTATTAGGAATGATCGGATTGCCTGCTCCCGTTTATGTCTCTGGATATAGGCCTGCTAATGCATGCACGCACATGCATGCACGCTCGGCACCAGAGACGCACTCTGGCGCAGGTATGCAGTCATGTTAAGAGAAACCTGACCTACCTGACGGATCGAAACTACTCCTACGCCACTCCGTTAACCCCTTAATGTTTGGCGTGGGAAACAATGGCTTGGCATTAGCAGCTAATTCCTTCTTAAATAACTGTGATGGATAGAGGATAGACTGCGGGACGGAAAGCGGATGGATAGGTCAAACTGATAATCGCTGCCGTGGCCTGGGAGCAGGGGGAGCACAGGTAGACACTGGCTCTGTATGTGAGTTGAGCTGAGGAGAGAGGGAAAGGTTGTCAGAATGCTTTTTCTCATCTGTTCCCACTCTTTTGGTTGTCTCGTTTGGCTATTAGAGATATGTGAGGCCAAAGGGCATGCAGTCCTTTCACAGAAGCATGATTGCAGCCTTGTTGCAAAAAAGGTTTTTCATTTAGAAATATGTGACTTTTCTGTTGGTAGAGAAGCTGAAGCACTCCCTCTCCCATCTCTGCTTTTTCCCAGCGCAACAAAAACCTCTGCAGAGACCTTGTGTCTCGGGAGAGAAATCTCTTTCAAGACACTTCTGTTTTCAAGGTCCTACCTTTAGAGACAACTAATTTACAGACACAAAACGGCATCTGGCAGAACGGGAACATATTTATAGTAAGATTTAGCCCCAGTTAGTGAGTATAGACATGCAGCAAATTAAAACCAAACTTCTCTTCAAACTGCTGTGTCATTCTTTGGCCTTAACCAAACTCGGATCTGTTATGTTGCCCTCAAGAGCTGGGAGGTTATGCAGCTTAGGTCAATACCATGTTGTGCATATGACCAATGTACCACAGGGTGATGTCACGCGGCTTGCGAAAGTGCTCTTTTTGATGTCAGCGATTACACAGTCCAGCCCGTAGCTCCCCTCAAATCACAAGCCTGCCGCGGTTGTCTACCTCGTTGCTTGGCTACGGCGTGGAAAACATTTAACGTCTTGATCATTATCAACGGCGGGGTGCCATTCTGCAAATAAAACGGCCTTGGATTGCGTCACAAAGAAGCGCATTTCACACCACGGTAAACTGTTATAAAATCGTCCACATTAGGAGCAAGATAAGCATTTTTTTTTCACACTAATGGAGCTAGTAACCGAGTGGTAAGAGTGATTCCTGGTTTATTAAGAAGCCAGTTTGCTCTTAACACCTATTGTGTGGCCGTTTCACCCAGAAATACCGCAGTAAAAAAATGTCTCAGAGTGGGTGCGGCGAGTTTTAAAGGGCCGTGCGTGGGCTTGTCCGCACAGTACATGACCTGAGAGCTGTGTGATGTAGGCCAGGCTGATAAGAGAAAGACGAGAAGAATGGGAGGGAGGAACGGCTTTATCACCTGTGTGTCCTCTGATATAGTTTCACTGCTGCACATCAAAGCCCTGCGCCGACCCGAGCGGCGGAGGAACACACAAAAACCCACTGCTCACACGGCTACTGTAGCTGGAGGTGGCAGTGGACTTCAGCCAAGCGCTAACACTCCTGAACTCGGGCAGACTGCGCGGCCGTGTTGAGTAACGATGACGGTGGAAAGTGGACTAAGGTAACGGGGCAAACTGCGTATAGTAGTTTATTCACCTTTCATTGCTGTCGCCTTCCCATATTTGGGGTTTCCCTCACCTGCTGCACGCACAAAGGCCGTGTCACGTGAACTCTGAACTGTGGTCAAGATGTTTGTGGTGGAATATCACCGGGAAATGTAAGCCCAGTGACACAAATCAATAGGGCAAAGTGACAATCAAACAATATGTCAATAAAGTTACTGGAAAGACAGGGTTTAGCTTCCTGACAGTCACTTTAAATTAATATATGTTAGTGTAAAGTAGTCATTAACCACGAGAGAAAGGTTTACAAATGAAGAAATCTGCTGTGGACAGTACATAGAGGACATTTTTGGACAAGGAGATAGAATAACGGGACAAGGAGATAGAATAGACATGCATCAGAAGGACAGTTTTAAGACCCAAAGCAAAACACATTTTCTCAAAAGCATTTTTGTCTATAGAGCTATGAAGGAATGGAATGTGTTGCCACTAAACCTGGTTAAAATAGACCAGAAGTCTGTTTCTAAAGGACAATTGAAGAGGTACATTGATGTTGACTATCTTTACAGATGCAGAATGATGTCAAGTTTATATTGTACTCATTGTATTTTCTTCTGTTCAAATGGACCCCAGGAAGACTAGCTGGCTGTAAAGCACAGCTAATGGGGATCCTAATAATAAACTAAACTAAACTAAACTAAACTCATTTCATATACAGTATCAATGCGGATCAAGGGTGAGATCTTCCCCCAAAATGTATTACACATTACCCTGGACGTGTGCATGATGAAAAGGGATATTCATTCACACCATATATTATCCATCTTTCTGCCTGGTGTCCTATTCTCATATTTGGGATTTCCCTCATTTGTATCTAAAGCAGGCAGGAAAGCCAATGTCACATGACCTCTTCCGGCGCAGACAGGATTCAGAAACAGAACCCTCCTCTATTATCACACTGCGTCTCATTTGTAAGTGTCGTATTGTTGATTTGAATGGGAAGCCCCTGAAAAACAATTTTCCAGGAAGTTAGTGATAGATTTCATTTTTCTGGAGCTGCACGGCTAACTATAGCTTTAAGGCATGGGTTTCAATAACACTGAAGGAGTTGTAGAAAGAAAAGAGCTCCAGTTAGACGATAATAAGTGTTTCCTTTGCTTTGACAACCTCTATAATTCATCCTAAACTCCTGTGTCATTGTGGCTTTTCAGCCCGTGATGTCACAATACTTGGCTCTAATATGTTACACAGTAATGCAAGATATGTGCCATGGATGTTTAGTTATATCATACTGACATGAGTATTTAGTATATATCATACTGACTGAGTATTTAGTATATATCATACTGACATGAATACTTTCAATAATTTCAACCTTTAGTGGCAATGAGGTGTGTTTGTTTTGTTTCCCCACATCAGTGAACCCCCCACACTCAGTCCGTGGTCTGTAGCTAAATATGTTTTGTTTTTATGTATCGTATGACTACATTTGAGCAGAGGTGGAAGTAAAAGTATCACATTACATTTCTGCTTAAGTAAAAGTATAAAAGTATCCACTTACTTAGTAAGTAAAAAGTAAAAGTATTTAAGAGTTTAATGTGCAGGGATTTTTAAATAATTTGAACCAAACCAGGTCTAAACGAGTAAACCACTAACTCAGGTCTAAATCAGGAATAAACCAGGTCTAAACAAGGTCTAAATCAGGACTAAATCAGGAATAAACCAGGACTAAACAAGGTCTAAATCAGGACTAAATCAGGTCTAAATCAGGACTAAATCAGGACTAAACAAGGTCTAAATCAGGACTAAATCTGGTCTAAATCAGGACTAAACAAGGTCTAAATCAGGACTAAACCAGCTCTAAATCAGGACTAAACCAGGTCTGAATCAGGACTAAACCAGGTCTAAACCAGGACTAAACCAGGACTAAATCAGGACTAAAACAGGTCTAAACCAGGACCAAACCAGGTATAAATCAAGACTAAACCAGGGCTAAACCAGAAATAAACCAGGACTAAACCAGTAATAAACCAGGACTAAACCAGTAATAAACCAGGACTAAACCAGGAATAAACCAGGACTAAACCAGAGAATAAACCAGGACTAAACCAGTAATAAGCCAGGACTAAACTGGGTCTAAACCAGGAATAAACTGGGACTAAACCAGGTCTAAACCAGTAATAAACCAGGACTAAACCAGGAATAAACCAGGACTAAACCAGGACTAAACCAGGTCTAAACTGGGACTAAACCAGGTATAAATCAGGACTAAACCAGGTATAAATCAGGTCTAAACCTAGACTAAACCAGGTCTAAACTGGGACTAAACCAGGTATAAACCAGGACTAAGGCAGGACTAAAA
>OMNZ01024745.1:0-20144 GCA_900303255.1 Lesueurigobius sanzi | reverse complement strand
TATATTTAGAGTGTATTCGTTCTCAAATATGGTGAGTACAGCCATAGATGTACATCAATGATATCACGTGTCACTTAAGTCACTTGAGAACGGTGCAAATGAATGGCCATGTGTTTTTGTATGCTAATGTTAGCATAGCCTTGCGTTATTAGGTACAGAGTAATAGATCCATCCATGGTAGTCTCAGGTGCTGAGTTTGATTATTTAGACAACAACTGGACTAAGCGAATACCTGCTTCTTCCTATTGGCACAAGCATACACATTTATCAGTCTTTCAAACCCCTGGCCTGTTGACTGATAGCATCTGAAGTTCAGATACTTTGTTTACACTCCAACTAACTCTGATTTTTACAGCGATTAATGACAAGACTCACATTACACTACATTTGATGAGGGTGCTGCAACCACAAGGTGTGGCTCACTCTGCTCTGATTTTATAATTGTCTTGAGATTTATCTTCAATCTGGGACAAACAAAACTTCTATACACTATACTTTTAGAGACAAAATAAAATCACCAAAAAGTTTTGATGTTATTCTTGCTCTGTCCAAATCTGTATACCTGTATACAATGATTTTAATAATCGATTAGTTGTTTCGCCCCTCGTTGCGACATATCCTTCATATCTGTAGTACAGGGACATAATGAAGAAGCAAACATTTAATATCTGTTACTGTATATCCATACTGTATAAAGGCCATTCACAAGTCCCAGTTTTACCCTTAGAATATGTAATTTGTATGTCACTTATATTTTAGAATCCATCCATCCATCCATCCATTTTCTTCCGCTTTATCCGGGGTCGGGTCGCGGAGGCAACAGTCCGAGCAGAGACGCCCAGACTTCCCGATCCGCGCACACCTCATCCAGCTCTTCCTGGGGGATCCCAAGGCGTTCCCAGGCCAGCTGAAAGACCTTGTCTTTCCAGCGTGTCCTGGGTCTTCCCCGGGGCCTCCTCCCAGTGGGACGTGCCTGGAACACCTCTCGAGGGAGGCGACCAGGAGGCATCCGAAACAGATGCCCGAGCCACCTCAGCTGGCTCCTTTCGACGTGGAGGAGTAGCGGATCTGTTCCGAGCTCCTCCCGGGTGACTGAGCTCCTCACCCTATCTCTAAGGGTGCGCCCAGCCACCCTGCGGAGGAAACTCATCTCGGCCGCTTGTATCCGGGATTTAGAATCTTTTTTTTTATTTGTTCCTTTTAACCCTAAATTTGCCACTAACATTCACATCAAAGTAAATACAAAAACATGTGCACTTTAAGTCAGAGTCTTCTTTGTCATACTAGTCAGTTTAAGGTTCCCATGAGATGTAGCTCTAAGCCCAGACCATGCCTGCCCTCTACTATCAGTAAACATTAACGTCACTAAATGCGTGACAGCATTTGCCCGTTTAGTGTCACTGAGGCGACAAGGACAATATTGCTCAAGTCAGATCGCTCTTTCAGATAAACCAGCTGCACTCAGAGACACTCATTTAACTGGACAATAATGAGCCATGAGTAAAAGTGTGCCAGCAAATGCTCTCCTCTGTCACGACTGTTGTTGGTGACCCGATTACAATGATTATATTTTCTTGCAGGTCTTTTCAATAGCGATGTTGCCTTTTGTAAACTACGGCACAATTGACAAACACTTGTGTCATCATAATTGCAGTGTTTGTGGATAAATACCAACGGACAGAGTCATTCATTGCCAGGAGTGTAGTAATGACACAGGCATGCATGAAGAGGAAACCCTTCTGCCATTGTTCTCACCAGATTAAACGCCTTTGTGTGCGATGAGCTTCTGCCCCTCAACCTGGGCCTGCGTCACCTAGACCCAGACAGCGGTGGGTTTAATTGACTATGTAGAGCGCTGGATTGGGTCGTGATTAAATAACATACAATACAATGCACAAAAGTCATGCCTAAGTCCATGATTATTATTTGGTTCTTTAGAGTAAGACAATGGTATAGTGGAACTTGTTATCTGTAATTGACATGTTTCAATTGGGAGACTGCCCCGTTGAAACAAATGAAGGTGCAGATAAGAACACCTATTATACCATTGTCCTACTCTAAACCACCTATAATTGTAGTGGAAGTTTTCTCGGTCAAACAAGTTCAGGGCACAATAAGAAAAATAAAATGCAAACAGTTTCTGTTCATTTATTATGTACATAAGCCAACATACTTAGTTACAATTTGTGACTGAAAGGTTTAGGCTGAAGTTAAACTTATTTCACCTAGGCCTGTACATAATTAAACCTCCCACAGTTAGAGCAACAACAAAGGACTTTCAGAAGTGACTTATTATGAAACTCGTAGGCAAAAATTCTTCAGTCTTCATACTCTGTACTTGAAGTGTAGGACGTTTTGATCTTAGTCCAAAGATCATCATCAGCTCTGGTAAACCAGAAGGAGGAGTTAACCTCTAAGTCCCTTCTCTCTTGGTGCTAAATGTAGGAAAACATCTTAGCCTATTCATACTTAATAGGGCTTGTTACCTCTCTATTGTCTCACCCTGGGCTAAGGTCTAAGGCTGTTGACACTTCCCTATGGCCCTGCTCCGCCCAGTAGTCCAGGCTCATTAGCATGACAGTGGAGATCGTTTCACTCTAAGGTTGTGATTATGAAACTATTACTGAAATCAGTATCAATAATATCAGCTGGCAATAACAGAGGAGTCTTTCCTTTTCTGATAAACCAAACTTAAACTGTCCTTTAGGAAAATATGAATTTCAACTAGTCATTCTTGAGCTCTATATTTTTCAAGAATAGTGCATTTAAACCACCTTTTAAATGTTTTGGAATTTTTTTTAACTGATTGTCTCGGAAGGTTAAACATTATTAACTGAAGACAGAATTTCCGCTCTTTGATAGTAGTTCAGTGGTTCACAAAAAGGGGTCCTCAGAGGCACTGTTAGGGGCCCCAATGTTTGTTTACACAGCACAAATACAAATAAATAGATATTGAAAAGAAGTTTCTATGCATTCTGCAAATGTTCAACTTAAAATGAATATATAGTCCACAGTTATTGCTCTTTTCATTTTTTTTATGTCTAATTTTAGATGTACAAACATTACGGACTGTTCCGAATCAAATTAATTCTTACAACTGGACTGACCCCTGTGCCATGTTGGGATCTATAAGGGAGCCGCAGCAATGGCTGGTCTAAATAATATAATCTTGTATCAGACCACTCATGGGTTGGGCCTTGTGTATAAAAATAAACACAAAACCAATTTTTACATTGCTGGTTAGAATTTAATTAAGAAAAATACATAGCCGGTCTTGGAAAACAGTTGCAGACGTTTGAGTTTGGACAAATCTTTTCTTCTTATTGAGTTGTTGTGTGCCTGGTCGTTCAGGAGGACCGCTTTGCGTTTCTGGCCGAGTGGTTCGACCCGGTGGCTTCTCTCCTACGGAAGTACCAACTGTTCTTCTACCCAACAGACAGCTCTGTGGAAATGGTGAGCAGCGCTTTACTTGGGTTTGATAGTGAGTCGTTCATTTCAAAACATGAACCTGCTGTAATGAAATAAAAACATTCAAATTTCACACGAGATCTGAATATATTTCCCCTTACATTTTTAGATATGACAAATTAACACTTTTACAAACACATCATTTCTTTTTTGTCTTTTACAACATTTACAATAAAGTTGCTACAGATAAGTTTACCTTCCTTTATCTTCTCTCTCGTTTTGTGTTTTGTTGACAGTATGACATGAAGAACCAGAGAGTGTTTTTGAGAAGGACCAAAACCGAGGACCTGCGCACCGAGGACCTGTTTGTGGGGAACAAGGTCAACGTCTTCTCGCGGCAGCTCAGTCTGATCGACTACGGAGACCAGTTCACGGCAAACAAGCTCTGCAGCAAAACCGAAAGGTGTGATTTAGTCGCTGTGAATGTATTACGTCACCCATTTCCAGGCCAGACGCTGCAGGTGAATAGGAAAAAAAAATACAATCAGGTGATGAGTGAGTCCCATCAATAGACCAGACTACTAGACCCTTTCATTGTTTGTAAACATTCCGGGCTTAGCTGGAGGCGGGAAGCTAGATCCCTATCTATTTCCATTGTAGCTGTTGTCATAGTAACGATGAACAAATGTCTAACTATTGTAAATATCAGATAAAACCTTATTTTATCGTCTCAAATGTCGTTCCTCTTGTTTTTGCACCTTTAGCCACGCCAGGATGACATTTTTTACTTGTAGTTTTACACTTATAACCGCTAGTTTTAGTTTAATCTTATTTCCCTTGCTCACTTCCTGCCTCCAGCTGATGTCACTGATGATATAAGCAGCGAAAGGGTCTATGGTGAACCTGCATAGTCTAAAAATAAAATAATAAAAAGATATGACAAATGACACCACTTTTTGCTTCTTAAATCATCATAAACAAAGACAATTTTACTATACTGATCATTAAGATCTGTTTAAAAATAAAACCAAGCCACCACAAAAATGACCCCCATAGTCTAAGGAGAAATCTGTGGGGAACATTGGTGATATCAATTTAAAACTTTTGCTGTATATTATTGACATAAGTATGAGACAAAATGTATTGAAAGTTTTCCGTCATTTTATGTTTTCATGTAAAAAATATGGTATTTTATGCATATAAATTGCCAATATCGAAACTGCCACGGGCTTATTTTGTTCATATAGTAGAAGATAAATAAATCAGGCTATAAATTAAATATTAAACCGCTGAACAAACCTTCAAAATAATGTTGATTACAAGACTAGAAAGTTTGGCTGTGGGAGCTACTAAAGTGGAAATGTTGTTGCCACATTGTGAGAAAAATGCATACTGAGAAAATGGTCATTGAAGTTACAATTTTCCAAATAATTATATGAAGAAATATTAAATCAGTACAATAAGTACTGTCCTTATTATAAATATGAGGTCATATATTTGTTTCCAGATGCTAGTTTATTTGTTAAAAGAGCAAACTGGCACAATACCTGCAAATTTAAGTAATTGAGTTTTGCCTGCAGTCTCTCCCCTTAATTTGAATAATGAATTGCTCCAACATTGGGAGTCGCATAAAATCTGCCGTATAGATGGGATAAATATTGGTATTACGCAGGTTTTTGTGGGAAAAGACAAGATTTGCATTGAGCCTGATTTGCGTGTCTTTCAGTTGCGAAACGTAGAACAAGCTCGACCGGTTCTTTCCTAGATGTACCTCAGTTGGCATTTTTCCACGCTCGACTTTATAATTAGATGCATCATTCATTCACCTTTCAGTCACTCGCACATTCGTGATGATTTCTTGGGAGAACAAACTTGGATAGAGAAGGTTTCGGAGTGTCCACCTTCTAAACCACTATCTACTGAATCACAATCCTAGGCATTTTCAGGGAGACATTCCAGAACTTGCAAAATCGACTTTTTGGAGCTTGTTTTAATCATCCAACATTCCCCCGTTAAACACTTACATAAGTGGGATTTTACTAAAGGTGCAACACAAGTATGAGAAAAATATTATTGGAGAGTTCCAGTCATTTTATGTGTACTTATGTGAAATCGCCAAAATTGCCTACAAAATCTAAATAGCATTTAGTTACAGAGATCATTTTTCCAAGGGGATTTTGGATAGCTTTTGAATGAACTAGTAATTATGTGTAATCCCAAAAAGATCCTCGTCCTTTGTGCCTCATTAAACAGTGGAATGAGCTCCCAGACAGTCTGAAATTGTCTGGAAAATGCTGTAAAAATTTAAATATCTCCTTATTTTTGGGTTCAAAACTCAATAAATGTAGCTATGAAATAGACATTGAAAAAAACTTCGAAATATTGTTAAGTCCTACAGTCTAGAACATTTGGAGTCTGTAGGAGCGACTTCAGTGAAGAAATGCATTTTGAAATGACTATTTCTATGTAGAAACATTACATCTGTGCAATAATAACGCCTTAATGTGAAGTTGAGGTCATGTATTTAGTTCACGGAGCAAACTGGCCAAAAGAAATTGTCAAAAAGAATCTTGCCTGCAGTGTCTCCCTTAATTAACCAAAATAATTTTCAGTAATCCTGTTTACTTCGATCTTCTCCTGCTGAGGCGCTCCAGTCTGTATTTCCTGGATTATGTCGCGTCGTAGACTTAAATACATTGTCCTACACATTTTTTAAACCCATAATCCATCACCCGCCTCGTTCTGCGTTCATCACAGCGCCATCGATTAGTGTTGGTTAAAGTAAAAGTTGATTCTTGCCGTTCGGTGTGATTTTCACTACTGGCTGCAGAGGGAGCTCCAAGCCAATTTGAAACCCTGACATGTCCAGTCTCTCACTTCCTCCAGGCGTTTTCATGTGTCACTCCGGCTCCTCTGCGACTATCTTTAATTTAGAAACAATTTAGTTAATATGAGTAGTTAGTATGAGCTTATTTAGCTTTAATTTGCCTAATTCAACTTAAGATTTGACCTGGTTTAAATCTGGTACTGTTCCACGCAATAATTTTGATAAAGATTGAGACACAGGGATAGTTCATGATGTTCCAGCCTTGAATATAACTGATCAATATGAGGAACCATGGCCACCTCTAAAAGCGGCCTCAGATCGCAGTGTACCGAGGATCGAGGATGCACTCAGGCCTAAATTAGATCAAATTTACCTGCATTAGAGCCGGCCACATGAGATTCAATCACTTTGTCCATATCAAATTGCAAGGTCAGACAAAGTCCTCTGAATATCCAGTTCCATGTATAGACACTTAACATATCTGTAGTGTTTTGCTGTGATTTATAGACATTATTATATCAACGACAAACCAAACATTATTACAGCCGCCATTATCTCTGTCCTTTGATATACAGTGTTTCTGATGCTAAAACGCTTTATCTCTTCCTCCGCCAGGACGCTCGCTTTGATAAAACCAGACTCTGTGACTAAGATCGGAGATGTCCTTGAAAAGATCTACAGCGCTAATTTGATTGTGACCAAAGCCAAGATGGTGAAGCTGACCGGGTGAGTTTCTGTCGGGCAACGCAATGAAAAAAGTATAGTCATAATGAGAACATTGGGATTTTTTATGTTTTGACTATAAAAATGAATTTAAATAGAAACGAAAGGACAAACTAGAGTCTAGATCAGGGGTCGCCAACCTTTTTTATGTGAGCTACTTTTTTGTAACAAGAATGGCGGCAAACTACTACTAAACACGTGTAAGTAGCGTATTTTCCGGACTATAAATCGCTCCGGAGTAAGTTGCACCAGCCCAAAAAGGTATAATGAAGAAGAAAAAAATCATATATAAGTCGCATTTTTGAGGGAAAATTTATTTTCCAAAATCCAAGAACAGACATTTCATCTTGAAAGGCAAGTTATAATAATAATAACAATAGAATAGAGAACAACAGGCTGAATAGGTGTATGGTATGCTAACGTAACACATTGATGTTTATTCAGCATAAATAACGAAACTGAATGGGTGTCTGGTATGTAAACGTAGCATTTTAATTAATATATACTGTAAGTCGCACCTGAGTATAAGTCGCAGGACAGGCCAAACTGAGAAAAAGTGCGACTGATAGTCCAGAAATTACGGTATGCGACTTATGTGGAATTCACCTGTAACCAAGATGTTATTTCAAATTATTTAACAAAATGACTTGAGTTTCTGTTTATTCTTTACCTAAATGTTTGGAGAGTGTGTTCAACATGTTCAAAAGAAAAAGAGTACTACGCTACGCATATAAAAAATGTGACTTGTCATGCACGTAGAAATGTAGAAATTCTTTGGGGAGCCACAGAAAGGGCTGGCCAGCTACCGGCAGCTCCCAAGCCACTGGTTGGAGATTCCTGGTCTAGACACAAGACCCAACCTCCTAGAATGCAACCATTAAAAAAAATATTATTGAAGACCATACAAATACAACATTTGGCGTCACGGTGGCTCAGCAGTTAGCACTCACAGCAAGAAAGTCCTGGATTTGATTCCCTGGATGTGTGAAGTTTGCCTTGTGTCTGTGTAGGTTTGCTCCAGGTGCTCCGGTTTCCCCTGCCACTATAAACATGTACAATAGGATCCCTCCCCTGAAAAAGAGGACTTTTCTGGTTAAATAAAGGTCAAAAAACAAACAAAACAACCCATCCCAGTAACAAATTTACAAATTTACTGTACATACACACTACAAGCAATATGGGGGGATGCAGTATTTGGAATGATTAATATAGATTTAATTCAATAAAAAGAAAGCACAGTGAGTAGTTAAAGATCAGTATTATAAATAGTGCAGTAAAAAGAACGGGAAGAAAGGTGGAGCAGTTCATTCAGTGCAATATTGTGCCTGTGCCGATAAGTGCAGGTCTTAATGCAACAGATCCTCCTGGGATTGTTCACATTGAATTGGCTATAACTAAAGCTAAATTAGTTTTATCATCGGATGAACAATGTTGGTCACAGGGTGTTTATTTAAAGGACCTATACCTGGTTATTTTTCTAGTAATAGTCTAGCTAATTTAGTTGGCCTTTCTATGACAGTGAATCTGAAAAGTCAGGGTTTTCTACCTGGAAAATCATGAAAACCTGGAAAATTACCTACCTTTTTTTCAAGTTCAAGTTTTTTTCATTCAATTATATTTCGTCTTTGAAAGTATTTCTGTTTAAAACCATACTTTTCCCGCCACACAACACTAAAGACTAGCTCCAGAACACACGAAAAAGTATCTTCTATTTCAAAATTTTCCCAGGGGAGGACTCCCGAACCCTCCATTTTAACATGTCCCCAAGAAAACGTATGCTTTACATGCATAAGCTCGAATCTCTTCAGACCAAAAACCTATGGGCTTTAGCCGTTATTAGCCAAATACCCAATCACAATGTTTTTATGTATTTCTGCACTTTTAAATCCTGGAAAATAATTTCAAGTAAAGAGTGGGAACCCTGAAAGTGACACTGCAAGTTGTTAAATGTGCTCATAAACTCATCATGAAGAATTGGGATGTTAAAAATGTGTTAGGAACAAATGAGTGCAGGCACAAATAACAATTAAAATGTTTGCACCCTCTTTCATTGTCCGCAAACCAAAAATAATCAGGTGTAGTGCCTTTTAAGAAAGTGATGGAGCAGATGTCACTAACCCAATGCCAGCTGGAGCCCGGATACCCTTTGGGGCTTCCTCAACAACCCCTGGGACTGTTCTAAAAATAAAGCAATTCACTCTGTTCTGATCTGATTTCTGATACACTTGTGTTTTATTTAGTGTGTATGACACAGACTAAATCCTCACCAAAACATTGTAAACACTGTTATATTTAGCCTTCTTTGGTTTTATATTTTGTGTCATGTTTTCATTGATCCTTGAGACAGAAAGTAACAATGGAATAGTTAGAATTTCAATCTGTTGCCAAACATTATTCAGTTGCATAATATAGGTGTATGGAGCTATCCTTCTATGTCACTGCTGTTCTACAATATAAGAAAGTCAACTTTATTTAGGGATGGTCCGATATTGATACTGGAATTGATTTTTCAGGTACCTTCGAACCAAAACCTACCCAATACCATATTGTGTTTTTTGGGGCTCTGTAGATAGTAAAATCTGTAGTAATCAAATCCTGTGTTTTTGCCTTCATTTAATTTTTAAAGTGGAAACAGAACATTGACAGAATGTGCTATGAGTCTTGGCATCTTTTTACAAGCTTTGTTATGGAGCACCACAGTTGAAGTAAAAATCCCATTCAAAAATGACATAGACTTTTCTAAAATAATTAATATTAAATATGCGATAATAGTTAAGCCTGTGGTGACTTATGAACATACAACTCACAATAATAAATTAAAGTTGTATCCAAAACCTAATAAACAAAAAAGTTATAAACGCATTTCGCCGTATTTTCAAGAATTTGGTGTTTTCTTTCTTGTAAAACAGCTACGCTATGGTTAGCAATTTGCAGCTGATTAGCCTCCGGTGCATCTTTCTGCTAACTTTCTAGGGTAACGACTGTTTTCTGTTCTTGTTTATTCCTATGAAGAGTTAGCCATGTTTTGTTGAAATGAATAAATATTTAAACAATACATAGCTGAAAATATGCAGCTGTTGGGTAATCACTTGCACAAACTTTGCACAGTAAATACTTCACCAGAGGAGCCTCTGTGATGTTTCAGCCCTGAAGCTATAGGCTAACGCTAATTTGACACTGACAAATGGAAAAATAGCACCACAATCTGAAGACATTTTTGTGAAACACACTTTGCTTGACATTTATTTACAGTTGTGCTCAAAAGTTTACATACCCTGACAGAATGTCTGGGTAAACATGCATTTCATAGAATATGAATAATAAAGAATTATCACGAAAACCTTTATTGAGTGAGTGAAGCCATTTATTGTCAAAAAACCTGTTTGTTTACATTTTTCAACAAGAGAAACTAACCAAATGTCCCTGATCAAAAGTTGTCCATCTTGAAACAAACATCATTATTATCAGAGAGTCCCATTTTTTTTTTATGGGAAAAATGGTATTGGAACAACACTACTTTGTCTTCAACTTTTCTTTATGACCCATTCACTAATGCAAAGCTATTAAAAAATACTTCCACGAGCATTATCTATAAATCTGTCACATTTAGTAAGATTAAGAGAAATGTAAAAACATCTTAATGTTCTTGAAGGAGCCCTCAGTTTTACAAAGATTGCCGACCCCTTTGAAATAGCATTGATTTACATTGTGTATATTTCTATCTATAGCCCACTCTACATCCGCTCCTCTAACAGACGGAGGATTCGCTGCGTCACACGTCCACAGCATATGCGCCGCCGAGGGCCACGTCCCGGCATTTAATTATCCCAGCGCCTCATCAGGTGCTCAGTCATGGAGTAATCGTGTTATCTTCGAGGCCTCTCTCAGAAAACACAGGTGCACCGATACGGACTGGTACGCTTTCGTTTAACAAAGTGAAATAAAACGCAGCCGAAATGAGCATAAGCTGCACCCGCATGGTCACATCTGTAGCTGCTGTGAATGTAAAGGACACTACTAACAACTAACGGTGTGTGCACTGTGGTATTATCGCCTCATAATCATCAGAATCATACTTTATTGTCGTGTTTTGCTACAGAATGAAATCTACTTGAGGCAAGAGGTTGAAAAACACTCAAAAAATTACAAATGGACATAGAAATACTAATAAATTACATGTATATATCGAGAATAAAATTTATTTCGTAAGATCATGTTTCTGTTTAACTTTGAAATCCCTCCCCTTATTCCCAATGTTGTGTTTATGGAGCTTTTCACCATATAACAATGTAAAGAATTGACAAAATCCTGTACAATACAATATATGCTTCATTATTTTGAATTTTTTGCCGGTTGGTCCGTTTTCCCCTTGCTGGTCTATCATACCTGTCAAGTATCCCGTTTTAGCCGGGAAACTACCGTATTTTACCCCTCTTTCCTGCCGCCTTCCCGTAATAATATTATCCCGTAAATTTCACATATTTGAACAAAATGATGATACAAAACGCTTTCTCCAGACTGACCTCTGGCTGTCAAGTGCCCCGTTTTGTTCTTGTACCTTAAGCCACAACAGGACCACATTTTTTCAAGTTGTAGTTTTACACTTATAATCGCTAATTTTAGTTTAATCTTATTTCTCTTGCTCACATCCTGCCTCCAGCTGATGTCACTGATGATGTAAGCAGCTAAAGGGTCTACAGACAGGAGCAACAAAAAGGTTAACGCCCCCTTTTTGGTGTCACCAGAGGCTGCGTCCATTGAGATTAAGGCGGAAACATTGGTTGAGATCTTCACCTTTATGTCTGGAAAAATAATAATTTATGCGTTTTGTATATTTGTCTAACATAAGAGGTAAGCAAATCAAGAGATTTATTTGCTGTAGAAGATTCACAAGGCGGACAGTTGATGTTTTAAAGTGGGCTAAAGTTAGCAGGAAGTTAGCATGTTTGGATTTCAATATTACGTGTTTAACCATTCATAGGTCAAAAACAAAGCAATGTTGAAATATATGAAGCCTCAAAGTTATATGGGCATTTGAATTTGATCTTGGATTTGATCCAGTTTGTTCAAATTAAGCCACTATGAACGGCTAAACACTTTATACTGAAGGCTGAACATGCTAACTTCCTGCTAACTTTAGCCCACTTTAAAACATCTGTCCAACATGTGCATGATGTTGGCCAGTGGAAAGGACTTTCAGCCATAAGAATAATATGGCAGGTTTGTGAATCCGATCACTACCAAAAAATGATGAATTGCAACAATTTCAAAACCTGTTTCTCTCCCGTAGAGTTGTATTGGCACCTGCTCCAGCTGAAATAGAATTCTATAACGTGAACGGAACCTATACTCCCCTGAAAACGGAGATTCTGCCATCTCAGACTAGGAATATCCAGGTTAATAGGGCAAAAGGACCATTAAGCAATAAAAGTGTCTGCAGTCTTTTGTTTATTAACACATAAAAGGTGCTAAACAACACTAAAACAATAGTCCTATTTGTCTATGTTCTGCTACCTTATCTTTTGCCCTTGATATGTCGTTCTCCTGTCGTCTACTCCTAGCTCCTATACAGTTCATTAGCAGTTGCCGAGGTCATAATAAATTGCTTTGATTGCGTGGCCATTGATTAACCTGTGCTCTTATGGCCGTGTGACTTCACAGGAGCCAAGCGGCCGACTTTTATGCGGAACACCAGTCCAAGCCTTCCTTTAAGTGAGTAGCCCTGTCAATGATTCACCGTTTCAACTCATTCAATGCACTTTCAGGAACGACCTGTACCGAACGTCCCATTGACTTTTTAACACAGATGACTTGATGCATTTTTTTCCAATCTCAAAATAAGAGAAGTGTGAGGATTACTTCATAAAGGGTGTGCTAATTTTGTAGGTACATACCAGCATAAGCAGAGTTGTAGCTGACGGGAGCAATGGCGCAGTGTCTGTTGATTCTACACTGTTTAGGCCATCTCTGATGCTTCTTCAGATCAGGTCTTGATTTAGCCCCAGTCAGGTTTATATGTCAAATTAGTTTATATTTAGAGCTTTACAGACAGTTTTTCTTATGTTTCTGTTCTCTTCTGGATAGTCCTTGTTTGACATTCCTTAAGCCATTCCCTTTCCCTTTTAGACCTTTTTTTTAATTCTGTTTGGGCTCATTTAGATCTTGAGCCAAATTATTTTTATTTGTGTTATTAGGACATCAAGAACCACTGTCCTTCTCAAGCTGAACTCTCCCCTTCCCTCTCTGTGATACGCCCTATTGTGTGACTATTGTCTTTATTTATCATTAGCGTGCGAGACATTACATTCTCTGCACATGCTTTATGTGTAATAGAACTGACAATAAAGATGATTGATTGATAGATCAAATTTCACTAGCAAAATACAGTATTTTAATTAGAGATGCACCGATCCAGCTTTTTTGCTTCCGATACCGATATTTGGAGTTTGAAAATCTACCAACACCAACTGATACTGTGAGATTTTCACAAAAGTATGTTTGTAGATTACACTTTTTGTTGTTTATGCAAAGAAAGTGAAAAAGTGACTGGTCCATATTACAATATTAGCCTATTTCTCTACTTTAGGTGTAGCGATAATATTTCTAAAAATCATCTTGGGTCAGGTTTTCTATGTCATCTTTCCACTCCTGAGGCCACACAAGCTTTTTTGTTTAATTCCATTTTTATTTTCTTCGCTCTCTTCCGTTCACAACAATAGAAATCCCAGCTCACAGGAAGTGCTAGCACAAAGAGGAAATGCTTACACAATAAAAGCGCGGTCTGAATAAGGTGAATAGTGTAGTCCTGTTCAAGTTCTGGTTCAGTCTGAATCTAGACCGACTTTATATACCAGTAGTAATTATAAGTAACGGTCCAACGCTGTCCTATGTTGCAGTAACCTGGTGCAGTTCCTGTCCTCTGGTCCCATGGTGGCTCTGGAGCTGATGGGGGACGAGGCGGTGTCCGTCTGGAAGAGAGTCCTGGGCCCCACAGACTCGGCCCAGGCCCACAGAGAGGCGCCCCAGTGTGTGCGCGCCCAGTACGGGACAGACGCCATCCGCAACGTGGGCCACGGCTCTGACTCCTTCGCCGCAGCAGCGAGGGTAACTTCACAGTATGATATATAGTTCGAGTAACCTTGTTTAGTTGTTTAGTTAGTCAGTAAAAGGACAGATATATGAACTCTCTGACGGACATGTCACCGGGAAAAGTTGGAGACCCCTGTTACTTTGAATACCATAAAATCAGTTGAACCTCTTGCGTCAAATACTTAGATGACAAAAAATGAAGACATGTTGGTAATACTGTATTGTATATCATGCAAAATCAACTTTTATGAGGGTTTAACCATATTATAATGTGATAGATGCTAAGAGACACTTATTTTATTTTGTTGTATCAGTATTAGCTTTTTAAATTTAGTTTATTATCCTTTTCCAGTATTACTACTTCTGTTTGCAAACCTTTTTTCTTCTGATGGCACATTTTCTGACTTTTTACCTTTTTTGACCTTGTGTGATCCTGTCCAAGAGCTGTTGTAACAAGTAAATTTCTCCATTGTGAGATCAATAAAGAACTATCTTATCTTATCTTAAACCCTCATATGGACTCGTATGGCATAAAGGGGCACTTGAGACTCACACTTGAGTTGCGTCGCTGTTGTTACAGACTTCTGACTTGACTCGGACTTGCAATTTGAGACTCGAGCCTATTGCAAGTCCCAAATGTACCTATCACTAATGGTTTTGACGTGTTTCTTGTACTTATACTGTACTGGCACTTATTTTTCAAATAGTTGATTTCAAAATAAAGGTGGAGCCGTTATGGTGTCATTTTAGAGTAGTTTTATTGTACCAAAATTTGAATGTGTATAAATCACACTTGTGACTTGACTTGGTCTTGTATTCAAAGACTTCCATGATGTTCCTCCCTCTGTGTTTTACTGTCTAAACCCCTTCACCAAACTTCAACCTTCAATCTTTTTCTTGTTCAAACAAACTGGATACTTTTACACCACTTCACCAAACTTCATCTGACCCTGTCCATGGCAATACTCTCTCCTTCGCATCAATAATCATGTTTGCCAATACATACATAGCTCTTTTGTAACTTTTGTTTTGCCCTGTGGCTCTGTCACAAAAGGAGGAAGTGCGCACCCTGCTGGCCTTAAATATAACTGCTTTTTATCATATCAATAAACATAAGCATAATATTTAGATACATACAGTATGTTATTTCACTCATACTACAAAAACATCAAGGCCACAGTGTGATACGTAACTGAATAAAGCATGATACAGGACCTTTTGATCGCACATTTTTCTTTCTCACATCACATCACATGGCCCTATTCGTTTATCCTATTAAGTCTTGTATAGGGGGCAAGAGCAGGTTTTAGTAGCTCATTATGTAAGATAGGGACCACTCTGGTCAATCAATGGCTAAGTGTAGGGCTCCAATAACACCGCGAACAGACATACAAGACCACAGTGCTTTATAGAATTCACACACAATTGGTTGGATAAAAAAGTCAACCTGAATTGTCTACAGAGTAATAATTGACTTTTCGAATTGCTCAATCAGCCTTTAGTCAACAACCCACTCCTAGCACAAATACAGCACTCCAAAGTCGGAAATCCAGCGTCCGATCTTAACATTCCTCAGGGCTCTTAAATGCAGCTTTATTCCAAACACAAAGTCACTGAAGAGTTTCCTTTCTGTTTCTCAGGAACTGGAGTTTTTCTTCCCGTCGACAATCGGCCACGGCCCTCAGAACACGGCCCTCCTCGCAGACTGTACCTGCTGCATCATCAAACCCCACGCTGTTTCAGAAGGTATTTCTATTAAAGTGGACATACTGTATGTATGGTGTTATAAACATGCATTTGGACACCTCAACATTGATATTACACATTTTATAATGGTAATGTATTCAAATTAAAGGAGACATATCATGCTAAAACTACTTTTTTTAGCTTTACAGACCTGGTATTTCACTTCATTCACACAGTTTTGAGTTAAACCTGTTTGCATTGGTCCGTTCATGTTGACTTCTGCAGCACTTTGTTTTCTACTTCCTGGTACAATTATATCATTGGTCAAAACCCCAAACTGTCCTCCACATTTTTAAAGCCAATACATGGACACAGGAACAACGTGACGCTACTAGTCACATGTTCAAATCAAAGTTAATTGTCTTTTTCCGTAAATCATTGTATCCCAAACGAGTAAAGGCCCGTTAACTCATGAATCTGACAATCTCTTATAGCCGTAAACGAATGCATCCCATTTTCCAACTCACCATTATGAAGATATCTGAGGATATTCTGTAGTTTTTACCCAGGTTTTATACCTGTCAACTCCAGTGTCGTCTTTTCTGTCCGGCTTTTCTGTGATGTCTCTCCGTGGCAGCAGCGGGAGCTGGAGTCAGGTGGCACCACGCATGCCCTCGGCTTCTGTGCTCACCGCGGTGGCCTTTCTAATCGTTGCGGTGTAGCTGGAGTTCGCCCTTGAGGCTCCTCATGCTGGCGACGCTCCAGCGCCATCCATTTTCTGGGCTAGTTGATTCGGCAGGTGGGTTATTACACACTCCATAGCGGAAATTTCCATAACTTTTGCAAACCCTGTCTTTTTAAAGGTAGGGTAATGTCCAAATCTAATATGTAGATGATGTGACAGTTATTAATGTTAAACATTTATTATTTTGGTTCTCAGGACACTAACCAATCAGTGTCTGTTTGAGAAGTTGCTTCTTTAGGGAGAAATTAAGAATAAATGGTGTTATTTCTATCAAAAAAGTGGTTCTCCTTTCAAATTTTGCTCTTAAGACATGAGACAGTTTGATTTAAACTGTTAGCCGTGGCCCCAACTCGTTTCTAGCTCTCATAAACCCTTCCTTATATGCACATTTGAGACCTATTAGACCGTGATCAGAGTCTACCATCACATCGACTCAAATAATTGCCAGCGTATCGGCACATTCTTTCAGGTTCACAATAGATCCTATCATATATTAAATACACATAAAACAAACTGCTGCCTTTACCAACCATATACCCTCATGAGGGGAGAAAAACATTTGACTCAATATAAACCATTATGAAAACTAAGAATTAACCGCATATTCTGGTGTTGTCCCTCGTACTGTTGCTGAGGTATTTGTTTTTCTTGTCCCCTCCGCAGCAGTCAGAGCTTACCAAATTTTGCGTTGGATTTTTCTGCCCTAATCCCGTCTTGATCCCCGTTCAGGAGCATGCCTCTAAAGCTGTGACCTGTGAAATCTGAAATT
The DNA here is from genome assembly GCA_900303255.1 of Lesueurigobius sanzi. Taxonomy (NCBI): domain Eukaryota; kingdom Metazoa; phylum Chordata; class Actinopteri; order Gobiiformes; family Gobiidae; genus Lesueurigobius; species Lesueurigobius sanzi. The sequence continues at coordinate 2,897 of OMNZ01024745.1, read as the reverse complement.
CTCCTCTCAGAGCCCAACTCTGCCCTGCACTTTGTTCAACGGCACAGGAACACAGTGCAAACTATTCACACCAACAACGCAGAATTTAGCTCTCTGCGCAACTCTACCCGGTCCAAAACAGGTCTAACCTTAAAGAGGACAAATTTAAATGACATAGAACTATCTCTAAATATTCAAAGATTGTAGACTTGTGGAAAGGCCGCCTGAAGCAGCGCACGTGCTCCTCCCGTACCAAAGTTTGAGAAACTCTGCCATAGCGCATTTGTGGAGTAGCCACCTGTGCTCGGTGAACCTGGTAATCGGTAAACTTGGCTTGGCTACAAAAGGTGCATGGAAATTGTACTTTTTATAAACTTTTTTGTCCCGTGAAGCTAAACTGACGCCGTTTGAGGATGTCATGATAGAGAAAACTTAAAGGTGATGTCTGTAGGATGCTCTTAGTACAAGTTTCACAATATGTTTTATTTTTACTGTTTTAAGTTTCTTCTATATCAGACAATAAGGTAAGCGATGTGTTGTTCAATTACCTTAACATGTTTCGAAAGCCGTACTGCTTCCTTCTTCAGAAGTGACTTCTGAAGTGACTTCTGAAGAAGTCACTTCAGAAGTGAACTCTTCTAGCCCTTCATCATCGTCTGATGAAGGGCTAGCACGCCAGAAACTTAGTTGATGAATAATAGATTTGTTGTTTTAGATCTAATTTATTTATTTAATTTACAAACACAAATACAAACTTTTAAAAAATGTTTCTATAAATGAAGAAGGCTGTTTTGTGGTGTTTGGTCATGCAATTTATTTAAAGCGTGTAGCGTGTCGATCCCATACTAAACAGCACTTTCACCACAGAACAAGTTGACCAAAACTTCCTGAGCACTTTGATATTTGACATTTTGGATACCTTCGATGTATCATAACTTACCCTGTAGCACCCAATAACACCTTGCAGAAACTACTATACTTTGAATATTATGTAGCATTTAAATACAGCACAGTTTCAACGCAATGAAGTGTTTGAACTTTGCCCCAATATCAAAACAAAACCAACCTTCAATCATCCACATTTGGTTGGTGTTCGCCTTTCCCCTTGGAGCCGCACCTATCTCTGGATCCCTGCCATCACTCACAGTCTCACCAAAGCCTCCCTGGGGGTGCGCTGTTCGGACAAGTCAAAACTCTGCCGTGAGAGAGCTTTATGAACCAGTAAATCATGGGCTTGTTTTGTGAGCTTTAAGATTCGGTTGTGCAATCAGTAAATAAAAAACAGTTCCCTGGGTGGGTGTCATGTATGGACAACATCTATCTTCCTTTCTCTCATATATAGTAAAACAAATTAAGTGCCAGGGTGAGAGATTGCATCAAATTACAAGCAATAACATGCAAAGGGCAGTCAAGAATGTTATTTACTTGGTAGGATGGCTGCAGATTTTAAGATAAACTGCAGTTCCAGGTAAATGAAATGAGTAAGTAAACTGTAAACAAGTAAACTGACATCAAAAAGAGTTGTGTTCTGTTGCTACTAAATAATATAAAGTGAACTTCTACTTCTGATTATGTACCGTCTACAATTATGGTATTTTTCTTGTTGAAGATTTCAGTATCACATGTTTTTTTTAAACCACTCAAATTCATTCAGTAAAAGGAACTTTGATATTTTAATTGACAAAAAAATGCTTGAAGACTGTAGAAACCTTCCGAAATGTACAGTTTATATTTTCGTAGATTGATTTTATTTTGAGTTACTGTGTCACAAACAATACATACTGTATGTATAATGGCGTAACATGCACTAGTTTCATAAACTCATGAAGGAATAGAAGGAAGTACATTATAAGCTCCAACTTCTGTTTGTAATTAAGTTTAATTCTGCTTTGCTCTTGTCGTTTGTCAGTATTCAGCCATTAGCTTGTTTGATGAAGCTTTTGCTCAGAGCACACAAAGCTCTTATTACTCGCTAATTCAGAAGGTCAAGTTACACCCACAATTAGTTTAATACGATTTAACTCTGTGGTTGAAAGGCTTTTTCGCCCCAGGCCCTGACTAGCCTTCATCTCGACTGAGCAAGCTGCCACACCTACCAACGCACACAAGCGCCAATTCAAATGTCCGTCTAGATCCTAGACCCTAAAACCTAAAAGGATCAACATATCACCTTTCTGTCGTCATCTTAATAATAATAATAATTATCTAACTAAAAAAGATTTAGTTTGGAACCGTTTTCAAACATGTCATTTTTGACCACTGTGTAGGGCTGCACGTTATTGAAAAAACTTCAGATGTGGGTTGGGCAACATTGCGATAATTATATTATTGCAGTTTCAACACAATATGTTCCATTCAATTTAATAATGACAATATTGCATTGGTTCTATGTAGCGCTTTTCTGGACACTCAAATAAGCTTTATATGGCATTCTTCATTCACTCCATACTCAGTGGTGGTAAGCTACTCTTGTAGCCACAGCTGCCCAGGGGTAGAGGCTGCCAATCTGCGCCATCGGCCCCTCTGACCATCACCAACACTCACTCACTACATTCACCCAGGCTTCCTGGCGTTTTCTGGGCGGTCTCCCATCCAAGCACTGACCAGACCCTACCGTGTCTTTCGGGATCTGCCAGGATTGGGGAGAGCAAAGACGGTATGGCCATGATCACAAATCATAAGTGTGAGATAAAAGTTTTTAGACTTGCGAGAGGTGAAACTCAGCTCGTCCAGCCCTTTCCAAGCAGCTCGCCAAAGGCTTTCTATATCTCTACACAGGCTTGATGAGTCACATTTTGGATGCATTTTGTTTTGTTCTGAGCAAAATATCTCCAAATATAGCAAAGTATAAAGCAGAAACTACTGTAATTTTCTTTTATTGGGTTGACATCTTGGCAGTTGTAGACCTAGGCCTAGTT
>OMNZ01024744.1:3995-16428 GCA_900303255.1 Lesueurigobius sanzi | reverse complement strand
TATGTTTTGCGATTTCTCTTGTTCGGTGCATCTCTGACGACACGCGGAAACCAGATCATTAGGCTGTTTGCATATGTCCTGCCTCCTATAGTTTGCGCAGTGGCAGGGCTGCCATTGATTACGCCCCTGCGCTAAATTTGCGATGCAGCGTCTTAGCAATACTGCGACCGCTTTTCCGTCCACTTTACCATGCGCTCTCCTCTTTGCGGGTGCGCAAACGCTTAGTAAATCAGGCCCTAAGTGCAGACTTGAACCACTTGAACACAATTTAGAGCAGATTTGTTAAAACAAATCTAAACAAACAACATCTAAACCAGAAGAAAAAAAAGCCTCAGAGCTGGTTTATTTTGGTCTAAACTTGGCGATGCTTCAAGTGTTTTATGTTTGTTTGCCAAATGTCAAGAACAGCTCTCAGGAGACAATGACTGAACCATCAACACATGGTATTTAGTTCACGATACCGCTACCTGAACAATACTACAAAAAAAAGTGATGGGAGCAGTACCCAGCCCCAACTGAGACAGTATGCACCACAGTAGAGCGGGTCGTCTTGTAATCGGAGGGTTAGCGGTTCGATCCCCGCAGGCGCACACTGTCGTTGTGTCCTTGGGCAAGACACTTCACCCACCTTGCCTCCAGTGTCTGTGTACACTGGTGTATGAATGAGAGTGTGAATGGGTGAGTGGTTCCTTGATGTAAAGCGCTTTGAGCCTAAAGCAGGTAGAAAAGCAATATATAAATGTGACCATTTACCATTTACTATTACATTTGGTCCTTGTCCCTATAAATACTGGACAAACCGACAGTTCCAACATGGCCGCTGGCTTAGTGTCTGCTCCCTTCAGTCAGCAGTGAAGGCCAGACGGATGGGCATGGACTCTTCCCATGCCCATAATACAGTCAGCAAAATGTCATCAGAGAAATGGATTATTAAACGGCCTCCAGATCATGGCCAAGGCCGGGCAGAAACCACATCGAGCTAAAGTGGTCTCACTCTCTAATGGAGAAGTGGGCTGTACTGAAACATGGACAGCACAGGGTTCCAGGGTCTTGCAGCCACTGAACTGAGAGAAATGAGCACCGCAGAACATAAAAAGAGTATTTGGAGATATGATCACTTGATGCTCGTTGTCATGGGAACAGCTGATCATTGTCATGCGGCTGATGGAGCAGCAGGAAATTCCCACTGAGATTAAGAATCTGTTTATCAGAACATGTATGTATGTATACATGACAGATGTAGACAATCTGTCTGGATATTTGTAAGTTTGTAACAGAATTATTGCCAAGCTTCAATATTAAATTAATGTACAAAGCAATATATAGCCCATAATTATCTTTCAATGTAAAAAGCAATAAATGAGTTATTATTTGGGTATTCTGCAAAAAAAGGTTAAATGTAAACCTAGCGTAAAAGAGTCCCACACTTTAAACTTCCGTCTTCTGTCCACGTTTTCCGCCATTGCCAGAGAGAAAGTTAAATCGCCCGACTCGCATCAAATCTTTAAAATGATGCGCGTCAACTACTTCAGTCCGGGTGAAACATGACGCCGACGGAGCTGCAACAGTCTACAAAGCAGCAGTGATACGATCGTAGAGCCTTTAAAGAAAACAGGAATTAAACAAAGCCTCAAGGCACAGAATATGCCTTGAAGCTTTTTTGTAATTGAATTATTCGAGGTGCAGCCCTAGAAGGTCCAATCTTATTAAGCATAACAGGGGTTCCCAAACTGGGCATCAGGACCCTCTGGAGGGTCCTTAAGCAATGAGCTGAGGGTCCTAAGAAGATTGAGTATGTATTTAATATGAATTTTAACAGCAATTGCATGAACTGAGGACAGATATCCAATTAAAACATAAACCTAAATGTTTTGCTGATTGAAATGGTTAAAAGCTATGGATTCACCATGTCATGGTCATTTTTGGGGTTGCTGCCTCAAAGGTTGGGGATTCCTGGATAAACCCCATGCTAACCCTGTACTTTAGACCACTATAAATGTGCTCTGTGGAGTCTTATTTTCAGTACTTAAAAGTTCAGCCTTTATGCCATGTAAATGTATTATGTTTTAATACAGGTCAACCAGACATTACTGGCAGTAAGAGGTAAGAACCAGCAGGTGTGATCTGCTCCATTTGACTCGTACTTTACTGGTGGACAACTCCCACCTTAGCATTTACTGGCAGTGGATGATGGTAGGACCAAGAGTTCACAGGTCAGGAAAAATGGGTGGGGGTCATTAGGGTCAAATGTTTTCCACATCTGACCAATGGAGCCAGTGGCAATAGTGCGACTGTCCTTAGGGTTGAAAAGCCAGTGTGTTTTTCAGTGTGGCGTTGACTCCACATTGATAAGGTGGTGTTTACCAAACACACAGTGAGACTGACAAAGGTGATAGCAGTGGGGCATCCAATCAGACACAGCGAGCACAGACTGTTTCATAAACAGTGGACAGACAGAAAGCATCAGGTTACAGGGAGGTGGACATTCATGACCAGTTTCCACCAGCTCTGTTGGACAAGCCTGCATCGCACCTACGCTTTGTCTTCCGTTTCCACCTACAGTACCTGTGGCGCCTGTGATGAGGCTCCAGAGGTGCTGCACAGGGTCTAGGGACAGCCCGCCATGTAGCTAGAGCCGAAACGAGTAGCACAGGACAGACAATGGGGAGGGTCGAAAATGAGTAGACTCCATCATAGCTAACTGTTACAGCATTGCCTCATCTTCCAGCAAATCCGAGGGCATCCTCTCTTATCGCTGACTGACAATGTACCAAAACTGCAACAGCTGAAACGGCACCACAGCCAGTGTGTTCAAGGTTGTGTTGTTATAACTGTGTGCCCGACACTTGTGTCGCAGGGCTGTTGCGTGACATCACAGTACAGCCGCCCAGTGCCGACGAATTCAAATTGTGGAAACGCTGTGAGAAGCATGTGGGTGAATGCGTGTGGGTGAATGCGTGTGGGTGAATGCGTGTGGGTGAATGCGTGTGGGTGAATGCGTGTGGGTGAATGCGTGTGGGTGAATGCGTGTGGGTGAATGCGTGTGGGTGAATGCGTGTGGGTGAATGTGAATGCGTGTGGGTGAATGCGTGTGGGTGAATGCGTGTGGGTGAATGCGTGTACTGAGCGGCCGGTGCGGGCAGCTGCGGGCAGAGCTGGTGGAAACGGGCCATAAGTGTTCTACAACTTGTCCATAAAATGTGTGGAGTAGTTTGGCTTTTCCTTTTACCAAATTATTATCCTATAGTTGTAATTGAGTTAATAGTGCTTCTATCATTTTCTTCAACTATTAAAAAGAATTACCATGCAAAATATCATCAGTTTTACAAAAGCAGCTTTGTCCTCACCGTGCGCATCACAGCACTTCAAAAGGGCACACCGTGGGGCATGTGATTTGTTAATTTATTATTGCTAAATAAGACACGTGGGTCAGAGCTGTGAGAAACGTGGATCTGTTGTTGCTGGTTAATAGAGAGTTGGCGACAGATAGGAGTTCACTGCTCAGACTGAAGCAGAGTCCTGACCATGGCTGCATCCCAAGGTCCACACTACTCCCTAACTACTCATGTACTATATAGTCCCGCACTGTACAGTAGGCTATATAGCAGACTACATAGTGGACTCATTTAGATGGCACTGCGTATCCACTACGCCACAGTGCTTGGCGGGGTAGTGGATACCAAATTATTAATTACCACCAAACCAAGTAATAATTCAATAAAAAGCCACACTCCCAGCGCACCACGGTTTCGCCCCACGCAACACTTACTGAAGGTTTTGCAGATGTCGGACACGGCCTTGAAGACGCGGTCGGAGAAGTTGACTTTGACTTTCATGTGCTTCATGTTGGGCAGCTGCAGGCGGAGGAGCTTGTGCTGAGGTGTGAACAGCAGCCGGGCGTCGGCCTGGATCCCGTACTTGTCCAGCGTCCAGTGGGTCTTCAGAAGCCAGGTCTTCTTCTTCTCCCACCACAGAGCGTGGTCCGACCAGTCCTTCTTCATCTCTGCAGACCACAAGGACAACAATGCAGATTTAGTTAAGGGGGATTTCCTGGTTTTGGGCCACTTTAGTCTCGTTAAATATATATTTTCACTGGAAACAATAAATGACCCGATCTTTACAGTAAGGAGTACAATTATTGCACAGATCCAATGTTTCTCCATGGAACTACAGTCGGGCTCATAAGTTCACATACCCGGACAGGATGTTTGATTGTTGGCCATTTTTCATAGAATATATAATATATAAACATAAAAACTCATGGTTAGTGGTTGTGTGAAGCCATTTTTTGTCAAAGAACTGAGTTGACTCTTTGGAAATCATAATGAAACAGAAACTACTCAAGAGTCATTCCATGGAAACTGTTCAATTTGTGTCCCCAACATTCAAAGAGGACTAAGAGGTAATAAAACTGTCACTTAACTTTTTCAGTGCCTGAGTCAAGTGCATTTGTTAGCATGAAGTAAAAAAATAATGAAATTATATTTTAACATTAATGTAAGGTGTAATTTTAAATTATTGCATATACCTCAGAACTTTATCATTCTTATGAGCAAAAATACATTCTGTAAATCTGTATAATTTTTTATTAAAATAGCATGATTTCGCAATGTTCATGTTCCACCTCGTCAGACCATTATTTCTGCACCAAAACGCAGTACTGTTACTGTAAGTGACATCATCAACAGGAAATGACATCAGTGAATGGTTGGAGGAAAACAAAACGCAAAACTCACCAGTGAGTGATGAGTTTTGCAGGTTTTTTTGGTAACTTTTTCTTCTTTCTTTTAAAAATAAATCTCAGTTAACAGAGTTCCCACTCTACTTTAATTCATTTCCTGGTAATTTTCAGGATTTTCCATGACATTTAAAAGTGCAAAAATACATAAAAACATTGTGATTATGTATTTCATGGTCCTCTCTGTCCTCCTCACTCACCAGCGCCCCCTGTGGATGCGATATACTAATGGCTAAGGGCTGTAGTTTTTTGGTCTGAAGAGATTCGAGCTTAGACGTGTAAAGCATATGTTTTCTTGGGAACATGGTAAAATGGGGGGTTCGGGGGTCCTCCCCTGGGAAAATTTAGAAATAGAATATCATTTTTCCTATGTTCTGGTGCAGAATGAGCTGGTCTTTAGTCTGGTGTGGTGAGCAAAGTATCACTGACATTTATTTTAAACAGAAAAGCAAAGGGAGGGGAAATATTTTCAAGGACAAACTATGTTTTTCCAGGGCATTTGACATTCGTTGCCATTTTCCATGTGTTTTCCATGACTAGAAAAAGGTAGGTAATTTTCCAGGTTTTCCAGGTAGCGAGGGACCCCTGGTTAAGCATAGAACATCCACCCCGTCACACAAAAAACATAGGGAAAACTAGAATATGTGGTTTAAAAATAAATATGGCCATGGAAAATATTGCAAAATATATTATACTGAAAGGGTCTTATTTATGAAAAATTTGAGAAAAAGTGGTATCGGTGCATCCCTATCAAAGCCTAAACATGATATGCCAAATGCCCTCTGAACAAATCTTTGTAACTAAAATATCAACTAAATAAAACCATAAATTTAAACTTGGCTCTATCAATTACATTTTGTTGCTTAAAATATAAGCAATTTTTACAGTTTTTACACATAAAACGGTGATACTCTAGGCCTGTTTTGTTTGGACATTACATTTGCTCCTTGTTTCACTTGGGCTGTACAAAAATACATACATAAAATTGAAAAATTCATCATTTACTGAGGTGTCTTTGTGAGGTGATGAGCAGGGTTTGTCAGGGCAGGGGGGCGGAGCTGTGGGAGAGTGTGGGAGGAGCTGGCCAGAGTGTGAAAGACGTGCGTGTTTGTGTGACACTGAGAGCTATCAGGTTGGACTGTCTTTGTTCAAGGCTCTTCTACAGAGACCTGAGCCTTTGTAAACCACTGCTCCCAGGCCTCGGCTTAGTGAAAGGATTCATTGCTCTTCCATAGGAGCCAAATCTTTGAGATCTGTTCATTTAAAAGAGTTGTTGAAAAGACTGTCTCATTTTTATATTGATTTATTGATTATATTGAAGCCAGATTGAAAAGTCATTGTCTGAACTAATTTGCTCAGAGGTGCACATTTTGATTAGAATTGCCAATGTTTATGGTGGGAACCGATTTTAACATTTAAATTAGGTCTCATGAAAATAAAACTTGGAGCCATAATTACAGAAAAGAGGCTATAACTGCCTTGTCAAGTCATTGTGCAAAAATATTCCACTTGTAAGATAAGAGAAGATAATACTTTATTAATCTCACAATGGAGAAAGTCACTTGCTACAACAGCTCTTAAGACAGGAACACACAGGTGGGTGCCAAAAGTCAGGAAATGTGCCATCAAAGAAGAAAATAAGTTTGTAAAACAGGTAATAGTAATAATAATCCCCAGTTACATTTGTACCAAATTGACAGAATAAGATCCGGCTCTTCTTACATTTTAGATCCGACAAAAACAAAATTCAAAGAAAAATCCCTCTGTACAAAAATATTTTTGAGTATCACACTGAGACCAAGATGGGCCTTTGCCAACACTGCATGGTCCACTCCAACAAAAAACTCTTCGTCTGCGCCACCTGCAGCGTCACCTTCGGCCTCAAGTTCAACTACAACGGCCACGTGAGGCTGCACAGCGGAGACTAACCTTTCAGATCAGTGTGGGGAGCGGTTCCCTGGGACCTGGGCCTTAAAGACTCATAGGTTCATAGTGAAGACAAACACTGCGGAAAAACCTTCTTCTAGAACTAAACTACGGAAACACCAGACCCTCGTTCATGACCAAAGACATTTCCAAATTCATTCAACATGCACACGGGGGCAGACAACGCCATACAAGAAAATTTAAACTTTTTCAACATTTGTTGCTGTCGCCCGGCACTACAGCCAAGCAGCGAGGATTTCATTGATGAACCAATGATGTCATCAGGACATGCTCTACAGTGCTGCCTGCAATCAAAACCATGCATGTACTGAATTCATTCATCAAGGTCCAATTTACCCAGATTGTAATAACTCCCGTAGTAATTATGAGATGCAAAAGACAGCAGCAGCAACATGTCCGCACGTTTACTTTATGCTATAGTTCAAGCTCAGTATTAGTATCGGAAAAAACTCCCTTATGGCCTTAATTATAACAACTTTTAATATCGTAGGCAAAGACTCTTCAGTCTTCATGTGTACTATGTAGTTGAAATGTAGAACGTTTTGTTCTTCATCCAGAGAACTTCGTCAGCACTGAGCAAACTTGGATGCCCATGGGTCTTATGAAGAACCAGTAGGAGGAGTTTACCACCTCTCTTTGTTCTAAAGGTTGGAGAAACACACTAAATTAAAGCAAAGGTCCCCATTCATTTAGTCCCCATCTAAAGCAACATCCTTCGGCTGAAACCAGCCCTCGGTCATGCTAATGAGGCTGGGTCAGAGTCCAGGGCAGAGCTATAGAAAGGTGCAAGTAGCCTTAGAACAAAGTAATGAGCAGTGATTAGGTGTGAGGGGGGTAGGGGTGTGCTCAAAATATTGGAGTCTATAGGAGCTACTAAAGTGGAGATTTTGTCGCACAATGTGAGAAAATGCATTTTGAGAAGATGGTCACTGATGTTATCATTTCTCATATGGAAAAAGTCACCTGTAAATACCATAATGCTTTGCAACATGACCGTGTCAATACTACAAAATCCCGACACTTCCACACTCCCTAACCTCAACCGACCCAGTAGCAGAGTCCACCTATCCCCCGGTGACCTCTCCCGTCTGTCAATCAAACACTACCATGGCAACCAGCACCAGAGTGTTTTTGCGGGCTGACCTTCACCTCACTGGGGGCGCCCATATGTGTCGGGCCACACACTGCATGAATGGGATTAGCTCAAAAGGAAACACTGGCACGGGACCGAATCGGTGAGAGGAAAGACTTAGCACAGCGGTCGCTAACGTCTACATGCAAATGCCATTGTGGAGTGTGAAAGGGGACTTGTTTGGCTAGCTGTTAGCCCTGACTGCGTTAACTGTGGGAGTAAACATTGCAGAGAAAATAGCCGCGGCTTCCTTTGTAGGGGGGAGGCGTGCCGAGTGGCTCGAGCAGAGTGGGCTCTGACTGTCAATACTGCAGGTGAATAAGTAATCCCATTTACACTGAGTGTATATTTCTGCCATTAATGAGAAAAACATGTATTGCAAGTTTTCTGTCATTTTATGTTTTCATCTCAAAATGACCAAAATGGTCTATAATTTTGACAACGAAATCTAAATGGATAGAGCTAGCTATGTATGGTTTTATTTTGTTAATATATTAGCTACAAAGATTAGTTCAGAGGGAATTTTGGATAGATTTAGTTTTTGAATAAGCTAGTTATTAGTGACGAAATCTGCAAAAAAAATTCTAATTTCGCCTTGTTTTGTTGGGTTCAAAACTCAATAAATTGGGCAGGAATTAAATGTTGAAAAATCCCTCTGTACAAACCTTCAAAATATCATCAAGTCCAAGACTGTAAAGTTTGGAGTCTGTAGGAGCTACTGAAGTAGAGCTGTTGTCGCCACAATGAGAAAAATACATTTTGAGAAAATGGTCATTGAAGTTACTTTTCACAAACTTTCTTAGAGTTGATGGTCACCAGTAAGTGGTCAAAACAACCCGTTCAGCCACTTCTGATGAGCTTAATGTCTGACAACAACATCCAGCGACAGCAGAGCAGTGTTTACACCTGCAAAGGCTCACCTTAAAAAGGTGCATTATGGAACAAAAAACAAACAAAGTGTTAGTGTGTATTTGACCTGTTAGTGACCCAATGGCTGTATGGGTGCAGCATGGACCTAGGGCTGGGTGATAATGGGAAGAAAAAAAAAATCTCGATCCGTCCGTCCTGGGAGAGGATCTCCCCCTTTGTGTGGATCTCCCCGAGGTTTCTTCGTTTTGTCCCAATGGGTTTTTGGAGTTTTTCCTAAGGACAGGGAATGCCCCAGCACTATTAATATTGTAAAATGGGGGCGACGGTGGCGCAAGTAGTAGAGCGGGTCGTCTTGTAATTGGAGGGTTAGCGGTTCGATCCCCGCAGGTGTACACTGTCGTTGTGTCCTTGGGCAAGACACTTCACCCACCTTGCCTCCAGTGTCTGCGTACACTGGTGTATGAATGAGAGTGTGAATGGGTGAGTGGTTCCTTGATGTAAAGCGCATGGAGCCTAAAGCAGGTAGAAAAGCGCTATATAAATGTGACCATTTACTTACCATTTAAAAATTGTCTAAAATTGTCTTTCTATTTTCTGTGAAGCCCTGCGAGGTGACTTTGTTGTGATTCTGGGCTATACAAAATAAATTAAATTGAATTGAATTGAATCACTTCTTAACTGCGCTAACTGCTAACTTTCTACAACAGAAGCAGAAATGGGCACTTACCTCCCACACAGTAGCTACACAACGGCGCCACACAGCTCTCGCATGACCAGGGACAACACGAAAAACATGTGCAGAGATTAGGCTAAAGTGTTTTGAAAAAACAAGATTGCAACTACGTTAGCTAGCGCACTAGCACAGATCAAGTTTATTAACAATTGTTAGAAAAGCATCTTAAGGCCTCCCTTTTCCATTGGAGTAGAAATCCTAGAGAAATGCTCATGTTGCTTAGTGCTCCAATATTTGGGGGGAACTGCAGGTCATTTTTTCACCATCAGCAGTTAGCTACTTATGAAGCTGTATTGATTTTGGGACATGTAACTAGAAACAACTGAGCATTTACCGCCATCTACTGGACTACACTTGTAATTGGTAGTGAGCAGCAGTGTGTTTTATTTTTTGGATGGATTGGCTAGTTGTAATTGACCTTTTTTAATATCAAGATTCAATGTTGCCCAGCCCTACATGGCACCTTTACTTTCCTTGACAGAGTTTCTGGTACAAAATCCTAAAACAATTGATCCTGGAGCGTCATAGAGGCCATTGTGATGGAAAGTAAAGGTGACTGCACCCATACAGCCATTGGGTCATTAAAGGCTAGTGATGCCAAACAGCTTCAACCCCCTGTGAGCCCTGTGAACAAAAATGGCAGAGGGCTAATTGTGCAAAAAAAAAAACACTATAATTAGGTCAATAGGAGCCAAGATGATCATTCAACACAAAAAAATAAATAATGACTGTAGTTTCCACTTCATGCTTCGCTATATTCACCTGCATGTTTGGAATGTTTAGGAGAAATAGGCTTTTAGTTCATTAGTAACACATACATCTCACTGTAGTCACACGTGTTGAGGTTATTGAACTCATTTGGTTTTGCAGCGCACTGTGGTTAATCTAATGATAGGGGGCAATGAAGGGAAAATTGAAAATGGGTCCAAATGTATTTTCATAATGCTGTTCACGGTTTTTCCTCAGACAACCTGTAATTTGGACATTTCACAGCAGAGCAATAGTAGGATAGTAGGTTTCAGTCTCTGCCTATCCAAGCATATCCAACCGTTTTAAAAGAGTGTGTGAGTCTACTTTTTAGATGGTTGTATGTGTATGCTTTGCTCCGGTGAAGAGTGGCTCTAGCTCCTCCTCATTGGTCCTCGTTCACAGCATCATCAGTATGAAAGGAAGAGAAAGGGAGGGGGCAAGGTGCACAAGTTTGGGTTTGGGTACCCTGTGGCAAAATTTTGGTGATATGCTTTAGTTCTTTGTAGTAATTTTATGACAAACGATACACATCGCCAAACACTGCTTTGGAAGAAGTAAAACTAAATATGTTTCAGAAAAGCTACAAAAATGACACATTGGCTACGTTCACACGGCAGGTCTTGATGCTCAATTCGGATTTTTTTGTGTGGTTGTTCATATTACCATTTCAATGCGACCTGTGTGTGACCTGCTGTCTGTTCTGTGTGAACGGGACATGGCTTGTATTTAAAACACATGCGCAGTAGAGGGCGGTAGTGGCACTAGTTTGTAAAGAGAGGAACCAAGACAAAATTTTTAAAAAAAGGAAGCGCATCACCGTAAATATAGATGCTAAATTTGTGAGAAGACAACGGAGCAAACATTATAACTTCATTTTAAGAAGAAGAGAGACAGTAGTTTTGGGCTTTGGTCTTTTTGGAGCAGTTTCAGCGATGTCTGAGAAACATGCCGCTGTGGAGACCTGCTTTAATGAGGTGAGCGTCGCTAACTTCATCAAAACAAAAGCACGTGTAGTTTTCCTCCCGCTCTCATCATCTAACGGAGCATGAATGGCATTTCTGTAGTTTTTATGACGTGCGTCGGATGAATGCGACCTGGCCATTCAGACTGAAGTCGCATGTCAAAAAAAATGACTCAATGACGGTGTAGGAGTGAAAATGTACGTAAGCGATTTGTCGATAATGAAAAAACGTTGTCGACAAATTTTCATTATCGACGTTATCGATAATGTCGACTAATCGTGACAGCCCTATAGATTATTATCCATTTGTAGAAGCCATTCACTTCATAACGTCAGCTTTTTCACAGATTGTGATACGTTTCTACATGATACGAATCCTAGAGGTTCAGAGCTTTCAAATGAGGAATGGCATGTTCACATAATGTGAAACTTGTACTAAAACCATTCTACAGACATTGGGCTTCGTGAGTCAGACTTAAGTTTTTCTTAAGTTTCTCCTAAGTTGTACTTAAGAACTTTTTCTTAAGAAAATATTCATGAATGAGGCCCAATGCCTTTAAGATTATTCTATCAAGGCGTCCTCAAACTGCATCACTTTAACTTCATGTAGCAGAAAGTAAAAAACTTTTACAGACAAACAATTAACCGTAAAATAATTGTAGGGATGCACCAATATCAGTTTTTCTCAAAAACGATACGAGAACGAGTAAGTCACCACAAAAAGAAATCACATGTGGCCACCTTTAGCTTTAATTACAGCTCCATTTGCTGTGGCATTGATTCAATAAGCATCTGCACTGTCCAAAGATAGATTGATAGATCATTTATTTGTGGGCCGTTATCGGCATTATCGTGCTGCGTTAACGTGAGACTCTTATTGTGCGATAAAAAAAATATCGCCATTAATCTATTCTCAAAGTTGGGTTGAGAGCTGGGTCTATACAACGCAAGCTGTTATGACTTTCACCTTGATATTTTTGCCCACACGCGTTTCCAGGTTCTTTTGTGGTGGTCGTTTGTCCTCCAGCTCCAGGGCCACTTCGGGTCACGAGCCCCACACCGCCGCCGTGCATCTTTGTTTCTGTGCCTTGTTTGCGCGAGTACAGCTTGCCTCTCCCGCTCCTCAAAGCCACGCTGCACGGCTTGCAAGCCTCGCTTGCGATTGCGGAATGATTCACCAGTCAATTTGTTCACGATGGGTGGGTAGCCTTCATACTGTAATAGCCTACTCCATTTGCCCAGGAAGTCTGGGATGGCATTTTTGGGACATTTAATGCATCCTAATTCTAATACTAATTATTT